>WURS02265674.1:0-19119 GCA_011762765.2 Rhinocypha anisoptera | reverse complement strand
ACGACGACGACGACGACGACGACCAAAGTCGATCACGCATTAATATAGAGTAGATATATAAATTAATTTAAAATTTATTATAATTCTTTTAAATTTTATAGTTTTATATATGACTCTAAAAATTCAATAAAATCCAAATAATAAAATCAATTAGAAATCAAACTTGACGTTGACGTTAAGGGTAATATTGATGGTAAATTTATGATAAAACGAAAATGTAACTATGTACTCAATTTGAGATGAGTGCCACTGGGGGAAACTGTGTGTTGATTCAAGTCAAAATTAGATTAAATCTCTTTTTTCTTTTTATCTTACCCTTATTCTCTTTCTTTCTTTACTTGAACACCTCAATTCATATTCTCGCCTTCTATCTCGTTTTGTTTTTTCTTTTATTATTATTAAATTATTAATACAATTACTATTATTATTATTATTATTTAATGTAACTCTTTTTCATTATGTATTTTGTCTTGTCTTGTTTTCCTTTTCTTCAAACTCCAAATGCGTACGTCAATCTTAACATTTGTGTTTTCTTCTGTATTCATTTGAGTTCGCATCACTGGATAGTTTTTTTAATGCAAATGGAGCACACATATAAACAGAAACACAAAAATACTTTGACATCGAAAAAAATAAATAAAAATTGCATTTCACTGAATTATTTCCGTTTATTATTATTTACATTATTTTTAAACAAAGTAAGCAAAATAAAAATAAAATCTCGACTTGAATTAAATTTTTTTCGTTTTAATTTAAATTTTTAATTTTTAAAATCTTTCTTTATTATTATAGCTCGTTTTCAATAAAAATTTCGTTTCACGTGGTATGTGAACGATTGGTATTTTTGTTAATTTCTTACTTAAGTTTTGTAAAATTATTGGCGCAAGTTAGATTATTGACTGTGATAAAGTAAACAAGTCTAACTTGCGCCAATAATTTTACAAAACTTTAGGGTAAGAAATTAACAAAAATATCGATTGTCCACATACTACGTAAAACGAAAAGGCCACTGAAAACTAGCTATATTAATTATAATTAAAAATTTTAACCGTTTAACACCATTTATTTTGCAAAATCATATTTGTTTATTTACACATAATACATCTGTTTCAACTACACGCTTTTTCTCTCAGTCTCACTCACTCGCTTTTGCCTACACTCAGGTTTAGGTACGATGTAATTAGTCACACAAATGCACATTACTCATCAATCATATAAGTGATGGGAAAGCATCCACTTTTGTGTTTTGATCATCCAGGCATGGGAAGTTACACTAAGTAACTTTCTCTTATATTCTTATTATATTGTGTATAGATTAGATACTTTCTCTCACATCCTCTCTCACTCTCTCTCTCTTTCTCTCTCTATGTTGTCCCCAAAATGAGACAATGCATCCCCTTAACGGTGTTCGCGTGCCAATGAATGATGAAACTTGGTGGTTCTTGTTGCTTTCTTCGGATGATGGGGGAATAGAGGTTGTTGTGGAATGTTTGTTCCACACTGCGAGCAATAGAGCGATCTTACGTAACTTTTTCCCTTCGATTCGCTCCACTGCTAAAGTTGATGATGATCACTCTCGGGTGAAGATCACTCGACCGGTTGATCAGGTTATTCTCTTTCTCGCTCATATACACACATTCTCTCACTCCCTCACTATTTCTATCTCTTTCTATCTTTCTCTCTCTCTCGCCGGCATTTTTTCTTCTTATTCTCTTTCTCTCTCTCTCTCACTCTGACTCTTCAACAACCACTTGGCATTGTCTTGCGATGACTTGCTGCAATCGTCTAGATCAACGAAGCACTGTGGAAAGTCAAGTATGCACAAGCCGGCTCAATTGAGAGAGAAAGAATCAACGAGAGAGAAAGAGAGAGAGTGAGAGTGAGAGAAAATCAGAGATTAAAAAGATGGGAAAGACACATTGCGGTAGTAATGATTGTGAGTGTGATTGATAGGTACACTTCTTATTCTTTTACTCAAATAGCCGGCCAGTCTTAATACTCACCACCTTATCACTGGATCTCTCTCTCTCTCACTGACACTTTATCTTTTTCTTCTACTTTCAATCACTCTCCTTACTCTCTACACGCATCATTACACGGACTGCCAAATAGATGAATATTATTACCTGTCCAGACGTCCAAAAATTGGTTTTTCCACACTTTCACAAAACACACACACACACACTTATACACATATAAACAATTTTTTGTTGTTTTCATTTTTTATCTCATATTTTTCTAATATATTATTTTATTATCAAAAATGATTTTAAATGTTGAAAAACTTGTGTAAAACACACTTTAATTTGATTTTTGCAATTTTTCTATGTATAATTAATTTAATCAAACTAATTTTAAATCAAATAATATTTTTACAAGATGTCCCGCGCTAAAGTGCCGTCTGTTCTTGTAAAAAATGGCGGCAAAGCCGTTGAAATCCAACTCGAGTTAATTCGAAAGGTTATGCAAAAAATCAAATTAAATTGAGCAAGAATTGGAATAATTCGAATTCCGAATTAAATTGACAAAAAATTCGAAAATTTATGCACAAAATTCGAGCCGAATTGAAATAATATTCAAATTACAACAGTGGCAGTTAAATTCAAATGCTAACAAATTTGCAACAAAAGTTGAATTCGAATCGGTTATACACAGTGGAAGTAGCGTAACTTTCACAGTACAAAAACGTAGGTGGCAGAATACTAAAAATGACAGAACATATAAAACCCCAACCATAATTTTTATTAATATTTAGGAGAAATAACAATGTATTATTTTTTTGCAATTTAAATTTTTAAATCAAGTATACATTTGTTCAAAGAAGCAAAAAAATAACAAACAAAAGAATTATTGAAATTAATAAAAACAAATAAATTGGTAAAGTGCAAAAATGAAACGAAATCCTGAGAGACAATTTTATTACCCACCTCTGCAATGCAGGGTTTGGTTTTCTCATATAAATTATGAATTGTGTGCCAAATGGAAATGGTTATTAATGAGCATTTGGCTTAATTGCCTCTCTCATCACACCATTTATTTATATGATAAAATAAAAACAATAATATAAACATATATAATATGTTTATTGATATATGATTTTCATTGTTTGAAAGCAACATTTAGAGAGACTTATCAAGTAAAACACTTTAAAATATTTAATAAATTTGAAACTAGTTTTTTGTAAAGATCGATTGATAAATAAAATAGTAAAAAATATTACATTTTCTATTTGCAATAATAAAATATTAATTAATTATTATGATTAATATATTAAGTAGACTACTTTGTAAGTCAAATTTAATTAGTGTGATGTGATTTGATTTGAAGTAAAAAGTATTAAAAAGTTTTTAAATTATATGATATATATAAAATAAATAATTATTGGTAAAAATGATTTAAATAATTTTGTGATATAAAAAATTTTTCGTGAAATTAGAGTATTCTATATGGAAAAAGAACCAAAAAAGTTAAAAATAATATATTATATACAAGTCCCAATTTAGTTTTAAAAAATTTAAACAAATAATTTAAATAAAAATTATTGTAATCAAAATAAAAATTTTATAAATAGCAAAATATTTTATCAATTCATTATATTTAAAAAGGGTTTATCTGAAAACATTATTTTCAAATGTAAACAAGAAATATAATAAGGTTTGTTACATAAAAATTCTTGAAAATGTTTCCGGCGTGTTTTATCTTTTTTTCACTCACCCACTCACTGTCTCACTCTCTCTCTCTCTCTCTCTTTCACTCTCTAATTCTTTCACTCTCTCACTCTGCTTCTCTCTCAAATTTTCACTTTTATTTGCCGTTTTTTCCCTCTCCTCTTCAAGTGTGCACAGGCACGTCTTGATGGAACAACCCGGACCCCACTCATTTACTCACTCACTTTACTCTTACTCACTCACTCACCTTCTCTCTCCCTCTACTTCCTTCTCTTTCCCCCACTTTCTGGTCACTACAAGGCCATAATGGCTATAAATCATCAATAATTTAGGACACCAAGTAGACTCGCGTGTTGTACCTGTTCCGGTACTCCAACTTCTTTACAAGAGGCAAAGTTGAAAAGAGGATTTTTCACATCTTTCTCACCCGGCTAAAGTGTCGCTAAAGTGGTCTATTCTAGGTCGGTTCTCTCTATCTCTCTTTCACTGACTCTCTCTCTCTCTCTCTCTCTCTCTCTCTCTCTCACTAACTCTCTCTCTCTCTCTCTCTTTCTCTTTGCTTCTCCCCAAACATTGACTTCTAAAAACACTCAAAAACAAACTATTAATATGTATGACTTTTCATATAATCTAAATATTTACATTTTACATTCACGCAATGTAGTTTAAAAAATAAAATTATTTTAAAATAAATTTTTAAATATATTACTCTTTAAAAAAAATTTTTAATTGTTGAAAAAGTGTTAAGATTTGAATAGTTCAATTTGATTACATTAGTTTCAAATGTTTTTAAAAATATTTAATTTTGGTTTAATGTAAATTTAAATTAAATAACCTACTTAAATTTTTACTATTGTTACTATTAATTTTTGAATTTAATTTTCTTTTATATAATATTTAGAACAAACAAAAATAAAATTCAATTACCGAGAAAACAATATTAATAATGCAAAATCTGTTTGTTGAATTCAAGTAATATGAAGATAATATTTTGCTTCTAGGCAACCGTCGAAAATAATTTCAAATAAATCAGTGATTCTCCATTTATGCATCGTAAAATAAAATCATAAAAACACATTTGTCAGTGTTTGAAAAAAACAATTTTAAAAGGCAATATTGAAAAATGTATAAATAAAATGCGCCTACGCAGTGAGTGTGGGAGAATGGGAAAGAATTGCAGAAAATACTTAAACAATTTAGCAATTATTGTCAAAAAAACGTATGTTATTGACATATGCCACAAGTCTTATATAAGATTTTATTTTTCAACATTCCTAGAAAGTGCACCATAGCAGTGAGTAAACAGCATTAACAACAATGTTAAGAAATTTCAACCTTCAATTGCACGAAAGCTACTTAAAACAAGACGGAAAACAACAAAATCAAGTTATTAAGTATATATTTTTTACAAGAAGGCCGACGCTAAAAGGCAGTCGGTTTTTGTAAAAAATGGCGGAAAGCCTCTGAAGTTAATCTCGAGATACTATAATTGGATTGGATGTGTAAAAAATTCAAAACAAATTGTGTGAATTTAAAAAATTTGAATTTTGAATTAAATTGAATAAGAATTTGAAATATTATGCATATTTAACTCAAATCTGAATAAAATTTAAATCATAACACAGAACGTTAGATTCAAATTGGTGATGAATTTGAAACACAACAAAGAAAGTTAGATTCTAATCGGTTAAGCACAGTAGAAGTAGCGTAACTCTCACAGTACAAAAACGTGGGTGGAAGAATACCAAAATAACAGAACATAAAACATAAAAAACTATATTCATTATTATATTGCAAAAAACATTACAGAAAAATTCCAGAAAAAATGCAATTGCAGAAGCATTGAAAAAACAACTTTTTAAAAATTTTCTAAAAACGTTACTTTGTTATTGATTTTTAGCAAAGAAATTTTTCAAAACACTTCTATGCACACAATTTGATTTTTGAAATTTTAAAAATATTAATTTAATATCACTGCAATATCACAGAGTTTTATATCATTCTTTTTATATCCGACGCCAAACTTTAGTAATTTTAAAATATATTTAATTTAAATCTGTCCATTTTTAGCATTAAATTTAATTTTTTTAAGAATTCCAAATACATCATTGTATCCATGTATCTCATTAATAAATCGGAATAATTTTAAACCAAATTATTAACATTAACGAGAAGAAAAATAAGCACTAAAAGTGATGTAATCACACACATCATCATCATCATCATTTACTTGTCCTCAGAAGGAACTTCCGGTAATTGCCACATGGTGTCGCCTACGCAACATTGACCAAATACTCTAACTCTCACTTACTTTCGCAAAGGCTCAACAAGCCTAACGTATCTGATTTTTGTGCATGGATTGTTTTTTATTGTTTTTCCTCCCTCTTTCCTCTCACTCCTACACTCACTATTTTTTCATCATTATCACATTCAATCTTTTGTTCCTTCTTGCTTTTTGTTCATTACGTAATCGTATTAACCGGAACTGACATCAGGTAAAATCGAAAGTACTATATTTATTTATAAGTTCAATTTTAATTTTTTAATTCAATTTTTTTATTACAACAATAGATGAGTTATTAAAAAATATTTTTTCGTGTTTTTCTTGGAAATTATAAATTTGTGCTAACAAACAAATTAAGCTAATAATCATAATTTCTATCATTTTGTTTAGTTTTTCAATCAAATTCCGTGAAATAACTAACATAAATTTTATTTTAGATTTTTTTTAATTTATGTTTTTTGGATGCGCAAATATATTTATTTAAATATTTCTTTTTGAAATTTATTGTTAGTGCTGATGATGACAGTGGTTTTGTGATTCACGGTGTGATACTCGTTATCGTGTATATATTGGATTTTGCTGATTTTGTCTCCTACGGTATTGGACACCCGCAGTGTATGAGAGCGAAAGTGAAAGAGAGATAGAGACTGAACGAGGGGAAATTGAGCAAGAAGATCAGAATTTAGGGTGACAACGATGGATTGTAAATGCAAATGACTTTTACCCACACACTTTCTCTCTCTCTTTTTCTCTTTCTCTCACTCTCCCATGTAGATGCAAAGCAATATCACTTGCATTGGGTCAATTTGGGTGCGCCACACACAAACACCATCTGGCTTCTGGTGACATTGATGGGTTGAAATTGATTCACACACACACACTTTCTCTCACACTATTTCTTGTGCTATCTACTCTCAATTTAAGTTCTGATCCAAGGCCTTTCCGTATAAAACGTAAAAGTGACATGTTTATGTTTTCACTTTGTGGGCTTGAGTTCTGGGTCATTAAATTTCCCACGATTGTGCTTTGAGGAAACAAAAAATAGGCAATGAATTTTGGTAGCCGGCATACTTGCGGTTTGAAAGGTCATAACATACTACTCACTAAAGACACACGATTTAACCCTTTCGATCCCAAAGATTATCAGTAAAAAAATAAGCTTTATATTGCTAATTGAATGAGTGGGACACATACGTCCCACTCATTGCGCCTTTGGAAGCGAAAGGGTTAACATGCTTAGAACAAAGATAAAATTATTTTTTTGTTTAGTTTACCAACTAATGAATGAGTTGTTCCTTGTAATTGAGTGAACTAAAATTTATTATTTTTTGCTTCATTGCGGCAATAGATGCTTTTAACCCTTAACCTTTATGCCGATTCCTACAAACCCATTTTTCCTTTCTATTTTCTTTTATTTTTTAATGGAATTTATTCAGGGAACATCAATGTCGGAACACTTGACCTTCACGGGTCATTTAACACATTCTACTCTAGCTTCTTTTCTTTAAGAAGTGGATTATTTTTAACTATCTCACTTTTCTTTTTTAATAAGCTTTTAAAACTCATTTTAATCTTTCTATTACAAACTAAATTTACTTCAAACATCTTCAAAAATTAAATTTATTTAATTTTATATTATTTTTCTATATTGAATCTAAGTTTTTCAATCAATTTTTATACTCAAAAAATAGTAAAAGGAAACGAAAATGCTCATTTTAGCAATTCACTCAATTTAATTTTTTTGAAAAATTTGTGAAATATATAAAAATAATATATTTGCTGTACAAATTGCTTTTGCAAACGAAACCTATCATTTAATTTAATTAAAAGAATTGTTAAAGAGAATTTTAAAATTTAAAATTCATTTTAATTTGATTAACCATGAGTTTTTTTGAGATGATTAACAACATGTATATAATTTGAACAATAATGTAAGTTCGACATTTACGTATAATTTTAATACCATTGACAGAAATGAGATAGCAATACAACACAAATGAAATGGATTAGTTTCTAAATCCATGAATTGGTTTCAGCATTAACCAACTTGATTGAATTATGTTTACAATGTAACAACTGTTTTGGATGTATGTATGTTTGAGTATAATTCTATTTTGGTCTAAAACTAAAATTCCGTATAACACTAATACAATGTATCATGTGTTTGAAACAAAAAGGTGTTGCAAGGATGTTTTTGGTATCTCTCCCTCTCTTTCTCCCTCTTTCTTTCTTTCTCTCTCTCTCACTCTCTCACTCTCTCTCTCTCTCTCTCTCTCTCTCTCTCTCTTACTACATGTGGTATCCCTCTCATACACCATGCTGTGCTTGATGTCACACGCAGACTAACGAACTACTGACCACTTGTTAATTATTCATGAATAGTAGTAGTAGTATTAGTAGTATTACTACTACTAGTTGTAGTAATACAATTGCAAACTCCAACAATAACAACAATACACCACAATACACACACACAAACAACAGCTTGGGGTGAGCTTGATTAATGAAGCTCCAGGGTGTCGCGATCTATTTGCATTACGCTCTCACTCACTCACTAGCCTCACATCTCTTTGTTTTTTCTACTTAACCTTTTGAGCACTAAAAAGTGGAATACAACATTTTATATTTTTCTCGTGTTTTTACAGCCAATTTTTATAGACATTTAATATTATTATTTTTGTTACCAAAAGATATAATAGGTAAAGAGTGTTCAAATTACATTATAAATGTTAAAAATATATTTTAAAAAAATTCAAAGCGTTAAATATACTTTTCTTGTATGTTTGGGATATTACTTTTTATAAGCTAAAGGGTTAATTTACAAAACAGACAGTTTTCTGGTTAAACAAACTGTATAGCGTTTCCGACAATTTTTTAATTTTTCTCTAGTGATATCAACTAATTATTTATACTCTTTATTATCTAATTAAAACAATAAAACAACACAAAATAGGCAATTATAAATTGAGTTTAATTTATTAATTTATAAAATTATAATAATAAACATTTCAAATTAGGAAAAATTAAAATTTTTTAAAACACCACCACAAACGAATAAATTTCTTTGTGTGTTTTACACCACTTTTATCAACAAGGTTTAACTTAAAAACCATACTTTAATTACGTAAGCAAAATATTTAGATTTTATAATCCCAATCCTCTCCCACATACTTACGTAATTAAAGTATGAACCCTTATCAAATGTTTTGTATGTCATGTCTTGATCATAATAATTAGAATGACAAATGGTTAACAAATGATACTCAAGGGTTAGATTAGAAACCTAAAACGACGGATGTTTGTGTCCGAGTATATATCACTAAATACAGAGTAAATTGAGGTAAAATGTCATCTCACTCTCTTTCTTATTCTCTTAGTGTTTTGTCTTTTTCTGTCACAGACTAACCCTGAAACAATCCAGGCGTGTGCTAATAGGGTTAAATGACGTGAATGTTTCTGTGTGCTGGTAAGCCCAGTTTTAGGAGTAAAGTAACTTTCATTCAATCGCTTTCTCACTCTCCCCTCTCTCTCTCTCTCTCTCTCTTTCTATTTTTTATTTTTTTCATATTTTCCTTCATTTTCTTATCATTTTGTTTAATCTAAAGCGTTTCTCCAAATTCCAAGACCGCATTTAATACCAACACCTACACACGTACATCTTTATCTTAATACTTCCAAAGGCGCTTTCAGATAGAAACTTCTTTCTTGAAAACCACAAACAAGATCAAAGAAAGTGTTTTGAAAATTTAACCAA
This sequence comes from Rhinocypha anisoptera, assembly GCA_011762765.2. NCBI lineage: Eukaryota > Metazoa > Arthropoda > Insecta > Odonata > Chlorocyphidae > Rhinocypha > Rhinocypha anisoptera. The sequence goes on along the minus strand of WURS02265674.1, from coordinate 9,413 downwards.
AATAAAAAGTGCGAATGAGAGTGAAAGTAAAAATTACCAACTTTGTTGACAAAAATTAAAAAACGGAAATGTAAAAGTAAGGTAAATCAAGTTTTTTCTTCATTTTATTCTTTAAAATAAATTTGGCCGATCAGAAGAGTTTTTATTTTTTTGTGCTTAAATAGAATCGAACTAAATCTCATCAAGCTTATACTCGGCACAAACACAAACACACGATAAGTAAACATGGGCTTAGTTGAAGACTAAAGTGGAGGTAAATTTTACTCTGAGAGTTTGTGAGAGGGTGGAAAAGAGATAGTGAGTAAGTAAAAGAGAGAGAAAGAGAGAGAGAGAGAGAGAGAGAGAGAAGGGGGAAAAACAGAGAGAAAGAGGGGAGAGGGAGAAACTCTTTAATCAAAGTGTTTACCTTGCAGAGGTAGAGAAGAAAGAAAAACAAAATTTCCACTTTCTTATACTTTGTTCTATCTACATTTTACACTAGCCTTACACTTACTCACTCACTAACTTAGTTTAACCTAATTTTTTCCAGTGTTAACCTTCAAAATTAGACTTACAAGATTGCTTGTGTTTTTTTCAAATGTTTTCAAATTTAAGATTTAACTTGTTGGTAACTTAATCATGTGTTTTAATAAAAGTATGATATCATAATATTTAATAAAAATTTGAATTTAATCTAAAAATACATTTATATTTTAAAATAAACAAAAAAATTTCCACTGTATAATTTTATTTCTGCAAAAAAACTAAAGTAGGTTTGTATAGTTCAATACTAAAAAGCCATATAAGCTTATAAGAGGAATTGAAAAATAGAACGTAGGATCGAAAACGTAAGAAAACTTTCCACTATCTTTTCCATTTCTTGATTATGGTTTACTTAAATCAGCTTTTCATATTGCCAAAACAACTTTTTATTTATTAGACTTTTTAATATATATAATATATATAAATATGCCTAAACATTCAAGTAATTTTTGATGAAGTACTCGATGTAGTCAGTTTATAAATATCAAACTAAAAAGATTTAGTTATTAAATGTCACCAAAAAGTGGTAATGCAAATATTCCAACTATTGACTTTGAAAGAGAGATAGTGAGAAAAAGAGAAAGAAAGAAAGAAAGTTAGTATGAAAAAGGAAGAGAGTAGGAGAAAGAGAGAGAGAGTAAAAAGTTTAATAAAGCCTTTTTGCTCGGTGTTTTTAGTTATTAGAAATATAAATTTTCCATTTTAGTTCATGGAAAATGAATTAATAATAATAATCGTTATACACAACATAGAAATATATAAAAATATTAATATCGTAAACTCAAATGAGAAAAATAATGAAAATATAGTTAATAATAAAAAGAGATTGCATTTCAAATGCAAACTAGTTAATTTTAAATGTTTGTGTTTGTAAGAGAAAAAATAAAAAAAAAGAAAAATTACGAAAATAAATAAAATTTTAAAAAATAAATTTTATGTTACTACTAATAATAATATACATTCAATATTGAATTTATATTTAAATTTTTGTTTGTTCTGATAACTTTGATCCAAACAAACAAATCGATTTGCAAACGAAACAAGTCTATAATTAATTTCTTAATTAACAATCCAATCACCCAGTGACATTTATCTCTAAACCAATGTTAATTGTGACTTGATCTGCTCTCTTACTCCATCTCTATTACTCTCTAATTTTCTTTTTTTCTTCTTCTTTCAATCACATATGCCCAATCAATGCTTCCATTGTGATGTTCAGTTTCTTCTTTGCTTGCTACGAATCGTTTTAGATGTCTTTGTGTTAATTAAAGAATTTGGTCCTAGAAAGAATACGACCAAAAATAGAGAAAACATAAAAAAGACCCACTGAGCTAACGAGTAGGAGAATTTGATCTGGAAAAATTCGAACAATTCCCAGTTACTTTGCAGAACATGAGAGGATGAGAGATAGAGTGTTATGAGAAATAAAAAAAATGAGAGGAAGAAGAGTTTTATATTCGTTCAACATCAAAATCGACACAATTGTAGTTTGATTCCTATTATTATTATTATTATTAATACTAAGATAATCAAAATTGATTTATTATTAATTTCTTTAATAAACTTATTTGGTCGTTTATTTATATAATGTTATTTTTCTTTCCAATATATATAAAGATGTATCAAACCACAAATATATAACAAGTACAATAAAGCAAAAATAGATTAACCTAATAATAGAAAAAAAGGTTATAAATAATAAGTAGAGGATAGATTTAGCTATAGTAAATAATAAACACATGCTGTGTTAGAGAGTGAAAGTGATAAAAGAGAGAGAAAGAGAGAGAGAGAGAGAGAGAGAGAGAGAGAGAGAGAGAGAGGGAGAGAGGGAGAAAGGAAAAATGACCTCTGGGATTAGCGGATATAATCAAATTTGATTAATCGGATAAATTGACAAAACACCAAAACTGACTAGAATTGGTTATAATACATAGTCTATAAGCTTGATACACCAGTTTAATTTACTCTCTCTTCTCTCTCTCTCTCTCTCTCTCTCTCTCTCTCTCTCTCTTTTGCCACTTTGTCTTTATCACGCTAACAATTGGGAAAAATGGAAAAACCCCGTTAATGCAAGTTTGAAGAATTGGGAGCGAAAAAAGACCTAATAAACAATTAATATTGGCTAAACATAATTGGCCTTAATGTAACCGCGGTTTTCTCTTTCACTTACTTTCTCTCTCTTCCTCTCTCTCTCTCTCTCTCTTTCTATTTTTCTTCTCTTTCCACAACTCTCACTTTGCTTGCATGTTTTCTGGTGATGATGATGACGATGATGGTGTAGAGTAGGGTAGGATGTGATATATAAATATTTTATCAATAACATACACAGACTTTTGCACTAAATGTACACATACGCTCACATGCAGAGAGAGAGAGAAAGAGAGAGAAAGAGAGAGTGAGAGAGAGTGAGAGAGAGTGAGAGAGAGTAAGAGAGAGAGAGAAAGAGAGAGAGAGAGAGAGAGAGAGAGAACTTGCCAAAACGAGTGTTATGTTGTTAGTGTAGAAATATGTGTTGCCGTGAAGCCAAACTTTAGGTAAATTGGGAAATCGAAAACAAAACTCAATTTTTCCATTCAATTTACAGTGAAAAAAATTGTAAACAACGGCAAAATAAACTTCAATTATTAATTAAGTCATTTGTAATTTGATTTAAATATTTAATAATTAAATATATATATATTTTATTGTCGTTTTGTTTAGTTTTAATTTTTTATTTCTTTTTATTTATTATTATTTTATTTTAAACACAATTTAATTCAACAAAGTTAATAAGTGTTTTAATCAAAATTTTTTGATTAAAAAAGTAAATATAGAATTTTTTACTAGTGTAATCTCAAATGTAAATAAACCTTTTTATTATCTTTTCCCCATTTTGGATGTAACTTTTACTCATTTCTCATCATTGAGCTCTTTTTGACTAATTTGTTGACATTGTAATTAAAACAACGGTGAACAAAAAGTTTTCTTTTTTCTTTTTCGTGTTCACATCACTTCTGGTTATCTGGTTTGCTTTGGGGTGAGTTTGTCCTTGTTTAAATGTTTCCGGTACAAAAAGAGAGATGAAAAATAGGGCATGAGAAACAGAGAGAGAGAGAGAGAGAGAGAGAGAGAGAGAGAGAGAGAGAGAGAGAGGGAATCCTGAGTTAAATTAATTGAAGCACAAATTTAATTAAAAAATCTAATGTCACACACATAGACAAACATTTATTCAAAAGAAGCTTAGAGGTAGAAAGATAGTGAGGAAAAGATGGAGTAAAAATGAAAGAAAAGTAAAGTAAATGTGGGAGCTAATTGAATATGTGAATAACACAAACTCCTAATTTATTTACTTTTGCTTAGAAAAATTTTTTATTTAAAACCCAAAATTACTTATATCAATTATGTGTATATTTAATTAAGTGTTGAATAAAATTACATAGAAAATGCTATAAAAATACTTGTATAAATGTCAAACACTTAGTAAGATTTGAAATGGATAAGAATTTGAATCAAAACATACAGAGTTAAAATCAAATCAGTAATGAGTTGAAATGAACATTAACATAGAAAACAGAAGATTGAAACCCCGGCCATAGAAAAATAATTAAATTTTAAAATATTTAATAATTAATATGATGTTAGAAACAACTTTATTATTTAGGCTAATTTTTCTTTTACTTATATCTATTTTATTTTATCTCACTCTTTAACACTTTTGCTTAGTCTAATTATCTCTTGTTCCAAAAATAGAGAGAAAATGAAAAAAGTTTGTCGTCAAACGTGCATCATTATTAAAGAGTTTTAAACGGATCACACGATGAAAAGAGAGAACAAGTATGTGAGATTAAAATGTCACTCAAAGTTTAACATATATTGTTTTTATAAAAAGTACACAAAACAAGTGCCAAAATTTGAAATTCTAACAAAAATATAAAGTGTTTATATTAAAATACACTATTTTCATTAACGACAGAAGCGTTCTTTGGCTTAATAAATTTGAGCATATATTAAAATAATTGTGGAAAGTTAAAGGAAAAGTACTTGAATTTATCAATAATTGATTAATGAGTGGCAATCGTTCAAGTACTTTGCCACACTCACATTTGAGCACGAACTCGGCTTCTGGTTTTGTGTTTTTATGAGATTAGTTTTTTATAGTGAAATTGGAGAAATGAGATGAACATATTAAAAGAGTGATAGAGAAACTGTATAAATAAGAGAAAATGCTGAAAATGGAACTGCTTTTTGGTTTTCTAAGAACTCAACTTATTTTCTATATCTAACTAAAACACACTCACACATGCGTATTCTCTGCAACCTTACTTTTGATTTAAACCAGATCCATTTCTATTAAGAACTAAAGATAGAGAGTGAGAGTGAAATCTCAATTAAAGAATAAGGAAAACAAATTTATTACATAATATATAATAAATATAAGGTAATGAATATAAATGCATCAAGTTATTTGACCTATATTTTTATTTATTCTATTTCTTTGAATTACACATCCTGTACAAACTTTTCTAATTAAATAAAGTTACATAGATTGCTTGTAAACAGAGAAATCAAAGTACGCATGCGTTATAGATGCAAACAAATAAAAGATAAAGTACCAAAATTTTTAAAGTATTAACAAGAACAAGTTTTGTTTCTTTATTTTTTAATGTAAAAATAGTTTTACAAATCTCTGTTTTGTACACTCATTTGAAATGCAAAAGACTTTTTTCCTTTTTCCTGTTTTTTTAAACTGTTCCATAGACTGTCAATTGGTTAAGCTTTTAATGGGATAAAACTTTAATCTAGTCTAACTTACAACAAAGAAAAAAAGAAGGATAAAATGAGACAACCATTGAGTAAACTTTAAATTCTTAACTAAAAACTTAATTTATTTTCATTCTTTTTTCAAACATTTTTTATTTTTTTTATTTTTTTCTATTCTCTGACGCAAATGTTTTATTATTTCTCACTTTCACTTCTTTTACACTTTTTTTCCATTCTACTCTCTCTCTCTCTCTCTCTCTCTCTCTCGCTTTCTCTTGTCATTGCATTTCACCGAGCAAGCAAGATTCAAGATCCATGTCAACTTTTATTTATACTACCCCATTTTGGGAACCAAAGTCGACAATGATTTGTGTGTCTACTACATCTCTCTCTCTCTCTCCCTCTCACTCTCTCCTCCTCTCTCCCACTCGCTCCCTCTCACTCTATCTCTTTCTCCCTAACTCCTTCTTGTCGCATTTTTATCCCCCCAACCCAGACACTTTTATTGCTCTTTACGGGATGAGACGACAAACGAGAATAATTTTGTCCCCTAAAAAGAGTGAAACCTGCAAAGAGTGAAATTTGCATAAATGTAACTTTGAAAAGTGACTAAAAAGACCAACTTAAATAAAATAAAAAAAGCTAAAAGAGTTTCAATGTTTCATCCGCACTTCGCATGTTTTTACTTTACCCTTTTTGTTTCGTTTTTCATTTTTTATTATATTTTATAACACACTAGATAATGATGACAATGAAAAGTGTTTGTCTTTCTCATTTATTATGATTAGCATATGTTGGCTATAGTAGAGCAAAGATAGATATTTTGCAATGATGCTTTAAATATGTCACTTTCATGCATTTATTTAAAGGTGACAAATTGTGTTTCTTTATTGCATATACTGATACTTTGTTACTATCTTGAATTGAATTATTTTTAATAGCAACATATACTTATAATGTAAAATAATGTATAAGTTGAGTGATTGATTTTGAAATAATATTTTTAGAAAAAAACAAGTTACAAATTGAAAATTGCAACAATAAACAAACATTTTAGACAGATGATTCATCATTGTAACATATTCTTATACTTGTATACAAGCAACAAACACTTATTTTGTTTTTGTTGCTGTCAATTTTATGTTAAAATCATATGATTTGAAAATTGTCATTTTATTATTGTAAAAAGAATAAAAATTTAAAAATTGTTTGTTGTATTCTGAAAGGTTTTGATTTTAATTGTTTTTATTATTAATATCATTATTATTAATTAATATTTAGTTTAAAATATTTTTGATGTTTATTTAAATTTGATGTATTTTTATCTTAATAATATTACAATTTATTTTTTTAAATTTAGCAACAAAAACTATGTGAAAGTGAATACAAGTCTATCAAAACTAAGTAATAATAATATTATTATTAACAATAATTAATAGCTAAAAACAATTTCATACACGTTCAGACTCATGTAATAATGAATGTCACAAAAAGAAAGAGAGAGTGAGAGTGAGTGAGCATAAAAATTGAATAGAGAAAGAGAGAGAGAGAGATATGAGTTTGGCTTCGAACACGATCAGTCTTTTGGTCATTCTTGATTTGGTCGGATAGTGGGGTTTAAGGGCAAACGTTAGCGAAGTGTGTCGAGAGAGCAAGAATGAGTGAAAAAGGAAATGAAAATAGGGAAAATAGAGAAAAGCGTGTGTGAGTGAGTGAGTGAGGCTAAAGTTGTAAATGATGATAAATGCGCAACACTGCTCTGGTCATGTCTGACTTTCTCTCTCTCTCTCTCTCTCTCTCTCTCTCTTATTCTAACGATTCTCTGGATGTCGTATAATCCCAAAATACGATAGATTTCGAAACGTGGCTTACTTCCAAACAAGTGTCCAGACAAAATCTATCAAAGTTGCCCTAGAGAAAGAGAAAGAGAAAGAGAGAGAGAGAGAGAGAGGCAGAGAATAAAATTCTACATAAAACCTAAAATAGTTCAGATCTTGGAATATATGAGTCACGTAGAAACATACAAGCTGTACTCATTTTTGGGTAAAAAACGAAAGTAAGAGAGAGAGAGAGAGAGAGAGAGAGAGAGAGAGAGAGGGAGAGTAAGAGAACTTGGCGATTTAATTAGATTGGACTTTTACTTTTCCTTCCTCTCTCTCCCTTTCTCTCTCTCTCTCTTTCTCTCTCTCAACACGTATCCTTTAGTTCTTCATCACTAAATTTTTCCAACTTAACACAGACTTCCCATGTATGTAGACTTCCCACGACTCCAGAGATAAATTAAATTTCTAGCCCAAAAAAACTCATTTATTTCAACTCTCACTCTCACTTGCCTTTAGAACGAAAAAACGCAGAACACGCATCGTAGCATCTCTCAACAAATTAAATTTACAAACCCTACTTGGGCTACAAGTTTTTTTGAGTGTATGTTTGGCATTTGTATCAACAAATTATTAATGCTAATTGAACAACTCATTCTCTTATTTACTAAGTTTTTTTGAAACTTTATAATTTTATATTTACTAGGGTTGTTGATATGTTATATGATTTAATTTATTAAAAATAATTTAATTAACTGTAATTAAAATTAAATTTGTAGCAACCAAGAAAATTGCATTTGTTGCTTGTTGTTCATATTAGTTCATATTGCTTTTGATAAAATTCTTTGGCTTTGTGATTTAAAATAAAAAATATTTTTCGTTATTTTCAAACCATTAATAATTAAAAAATTTAAATTCTAAAGAATTTAATTGATAAGTTATTTTTATTTTAAATAAAAATTAGAATTTGTTGCATTCCAAAAAAACTTGTTGCTATAGACATTGTTTGTCTTTTATTACCCAAAAAAGCATTTTTTATTTAACAGGAAAAAAACTTAGATGTAATCAATCTATCATGTTTGTTTATTGTCCTTTGATTGAATGGACACACACACAAATTAGAGTTGAGATAATCTATCTATTATTAAGTGTATTTTTTTTCTTTAGATATAAATAACAAAAACTAGTGTATGATGAAAAGTAATCCGAGGGGTAGTATCACATCGATTTTCTTGTTTTCACTGGTAGTTCTGAGCAAACAGTCTGGTTGGCTCACAGCTGAAATGACAGAGAGAGAGAGAGAGAGGGAGAGAGAGAAGAGAGAGAGAGAGAGAGAGAAGAGAGAGAAAGTGGAAGAGAGTAGGAGAGAGTGGGGGAGAGAGAGAAGAAGAGAGAGGGAGAGAGAGTGGGAGAGAGAGAGTGAGAGAGAGAGGGAGAGAGAGGGAGAGAAAAGGAGAGAGAGAGGGAGAGAGAGGAAGAGAGAGAGGGGGAAAGAGAGAGGGAAAGAGAGAGGGAAAGAGAGAGAGGGAAAGAGAGAGGGAGAGAGAGGGAAAGAGAGAGGGAGAGAGAGGGAGAGAAGGAGGGAGAGAGGGAGAGAGAGAGGGAGAGAGAAAGAAGAGAGAGGGGGAGAGAGGGAGTGAGAGAACTTGGTATCTGCTACTAGTTCAACTACACACCCAAAACACACCAGTGTGCCAGGATCACTTGGCCAAACAGAGAACCCAAACTATGGTGATGTCATGATAATGCTATCGTGAGAGAGAGAGAGAAAGAGAAAGGGGAAAGAAAGTAGTGATGATGAGGCTGCTATGGTGTGCTGTGCAAACAAGCACCGAACCTCACCACATGGCTCCAACCAGTTTTACCCATACTCACTTCTAAGTCACCACTAAAACAATCGAATTACCAAACACACACACACACTCATACATTTCAGTGGAGACATATAGTCAAAAAAGGAAGTTGGAGAGTGTGTGTGAGAGAAAGAGATAGATAGATAGATAGATAGAAACAAAAAACCAATAATTTAATTAATTCTACTTTTTGGGCAACACTTGCCTCTAATAATGAGGTTAGTTATCGGCGGAAAGTTAATTTTGAACAATGAAGTTAAAGTGGAGAAAGACCGGTATTAAATAAAAATTTTGAATTAAATTTTTTAAAATTTAAAATATTTATTATATTAACAAAAAATTGTAGATTAATAAAAAATAATTTTTATTTAACAGAAATGTTGGTTAGAATAGTATATAACAAAATTAATATAAGTTTACCAAAACGTAAAAATTAATACAAATGCTGGTTTATGTATTTCATATTGTAGTTTCTATT
>WURS02265349.1:0-19128 GCA_011762765.2 Rhinocypha anisoptera | reverse complement strand
CTGTAAGGTGTATACATTGGGTAGTAAGCCAGATAGTTTGAAATTTACAAAGGGAGTTCAAACTCTTCTTTTGAGGAGCCAGAGAGACCAGTCACAAAATAGAAACAATAGTTTCCAATCAGCATAATCAAGCGCCAAAGGAATTATGATTATCATTGTTTTATATGGCTCGGTGAGTTTGGTACACGCGAAGAACTGCAGTGTGCCCAGTGGATTTACTTTCTTTAGGCCAGGAGGGTCAAGCATCCCTTTGGTGGCCATATAGTTGAGAGCTCATAAGAAGTGAAGACACTCATAGACACTCAAGAGACAGATTCCATGCCATTCCATACAAATTAGATTGAATCAATAGGCGCGAACTCTTGGGTGATGCTGCTAGATGATGAGTAGTTCCATTGCGAATGAAGCCACTCACTGTCCGGTAATGAACATGGCTAAGCTATTTGCATTCAGAAGTGTCGAGCTAAGAAGGCCGGTCACAATCATATTCAACGCAGTGATTGTGATTCGATGCGCCCCCAAAAGTGTAAGGAACTAGAGCCCAAATCAAATCGAACCCATCGTGCTACTTGTGATGTTATTGTGCAAGTGGCAATCGTGATCACCGCACACTGGTGAGTGACCACTCTCCGCCACTTTATTGTCTTTGTCGCCCGTCTCGCCACGACGACCATGTTTGCCAAAGTGATCAGCCAGATTAGGCTCAAGTAGCCGTCAACAATAAACAAGCTGTGTCGTGTTGACATCACCCCACAAGAAAGAAAGTGCATGTATGTGTGTGTGTGTGTGTGTGTGTGAAAGCGAAGGACCAAGCATAAAACATATCGCAACCAATAGAAAAGTAAGAGTGAAAAGAATCCTGAATCAATTGGGTGTCGTGCTCCCTAGGCAAACACACACACACACACAGACATAGGCACATAGACATAGAGACTCAGTTATAGCTCACTCAGCCAGCACTAAGACTCTGTGAAAGCGAAGCATTAGCCAGACTCGATTGACTGGACAGTTGAGCGGCTTAGCACACTGTCCAAAAGTGTATCTCCCATACTCTTTTTTGGTCATCTTTTTTGGCCAGTTGACACCCGAGCGCGTCTAGTTGTTGACTTTGGAATTACAATTGGTCTTACACCACCAACCAAATGAGGCGAGAGCAAGCATGATAAGTGAGTTCATTGGCCACACATATAGTTTGTTTTGCAAATTCTAACTTGTATCTTTTTTGTCATTTTACATGTACACACATAAAGTTGTACGGCGTTTAATAATTAACTTAATTTATTGCAAAAAATAAAAACAAATTATCAATATAAAATGTGTCCAAGTATATAGCTGTCACAGCATTGAAACTAAAACTATACAAGAGAGTTAGTTTGGCAATTCGAGTTTAATTAAAACGCAATCGAGCCAGTCTGCCAGTTTGCAGACCATTTGGCAGGCTTAATCGAGCGCGGGCAAGCAAGTCCGATCGTGATCCGTAAAATTTTAAACCGATTTGGAGTGTTTGTGTGGGCGAAAAACTCAATTTCCTCCGAGTTTGTGTGTGTGTGTGTCAAGTGGCAGCAGTCAGTGGCAATTAGTGCATAAATCACCGAATCCCGGCTAGTCACTGCAATCCGCTTGCAGTTGGTCAGTAGTAGCAGTAAATTTACTTTCTATCACCCTAGACTTGAACCAACCGGCAAGGCAAACAACAATTGGTGACAAATTGCAATTATTAATTTTGTCATAAAATCTATGGTAGGAAGTGGTCGGTGTGGCGGCACTGCACGGCCTCACATCACTCATCGTGTTCTACGTTTCTAGGTTGTACCAATTGATATCCACACTGCTCTCGTACATTCACACACATTCTCACCACTTTCTCATCTATGGCATTTTGGAAGATAAAACTAATTTTCAATTTATTCAATTTATCTCTTATTAGCTTAAGCTTTTATGCCATCACGTTATGGTGTATGCGAGTTAAGGTATATCATATTTTCAAATCAAATTTGCTCGCTCACTCTTTTGGCGTAATACCGATAACATACCAAACTGAGAGCTGTATATCTGCTACCTTCACTCTAATTTTCTACCTTAAATACTGAATTAGGTTCTGGCATTTTCTGGGTGGTAATCTAATCCAGTCAGAAAAAAGTCGAATATTGCACTTTGGGTGCATCAAAGCAAAACTCGATCAAGCGTTGATATACAATCTCAGGGTGGTCATCATCAGCATGCATTTACTACGTTGCTCTAACCTTATCAACTTATATTTGTATGTATTATATTTTAATATATACCAATATCATAATAATAATGATGATGATGGTTATTATGATGATGGCGCCTGTGGAAAAATTTATTTGCTGTTTAGATTTTTCTTTGATGAGCTTGATAGACAAGAATCTCTGTCTTCTGTCTTCTATGGCAAAGATCTATGGTGCCGTTACTTTTGAGTACAGAAACAATAGATAATTAATAAGAATGATGTCGGCAAGAGATAAAAGAGATTCTTTCTTCTCGTTTTGTCTTTTAGCAAAACTCAGTTGCCGTCGACTTAGTTGAGTGACAAGTAAGTGATAGTATACATTCATTATATTGCACCAAACTAGCTTAAAACTATTGTCAACTTTTTCTCAATCAATTTGCACAACACAAATAAGTTTTACACTATAAGTTATAGACTATCACACTAAAGTGTGTGGCTAATGTTGTAAGAGCACATTTTTTATTCCTATTTATATACCATCTTCATCAACGAGATTGGTTAGGCCCAGAATTGCAAAACATGACCAGCGTTATCTGAAGGAGTTGACTTTGGTTGTTATCCTTACCACTCGAGTGTCCTAGTTTTCCACTATAGCCCTTGCGCGTACACCATCACCAAGAGCAGTACCGGCATTGCAACACTACCATCAAGTTAATTAAATCAAAAGTAGTAAGCTGAAGGAGTAACGAACGGTGCACTGCTGTTGCTGACGCTGCTGGTGAAGCTGAATTGTGGCAGAAATTAGATTTATCCCTCGATTTATCGAGAAACTAGTGCCAACACTGGCTTCTTCTGTCTTTGCTGCTAGTAGCACATCGGTTCGAAACAAAGACAGTCTCTCTTTCTCCCCTCCCTCTCTATCTCTTTCTATTCCTTTCTCAATTGGCAGCACCACGTCTGTTGTTTGATTGACTTTGGAACATTACCAATTGGCACCGGCGGCTGGCTCCTCGGTCTGGAACTTATTGTCTGGGGTGATGGCCAATGGAAGCACATGACAGCACAGGTGGCGCGTCTCATGTGATGCGGACCTGTCGATGCTCCATGGCAATAACCTTTTGTTATCAAGCTCTCAAACTCTTTCTATCTAATCTAATTATCCCCAGCTCGTACAGCACGTGGTTGTCTTGTAAGCTACTCGAGGCAAACATTGCCCTGGCTAAGTTAAGCTGCATCATGCACAACTCGAGTCCTTTCGCATTGAGTTATGCAAACACACACAGACATACACTATTCACTCAAGAACCGAAGCAAACAGAAATTGGCTTAGAAAAGCAGAAAATTTATCTATGACCCGGCTCAACGCAGCACAATTGCGAATGGCACTCGTCGATCCCAAAGGAGTAATATACACAAATGTGAAATTCAAATCAGAGAGAAACAGAGTGCGTAAATTATTTCTTTTCTCTTTCTGTTTCCCATATATAAGTCTTCATCACGAATCATCTCTCTTTTTTTGCCAAATGACGAAAGTTGCATTGCACCGTGATGCTCTTCTTCAAGTCAATCTACTTGATAGTAGTGAATTTATAATAATGATAACAATAATTTATCGACACAAAAACTGGAACACAAAAAAATATAGCTCACAAAGCACAAGTAGAATTGAATCAACAAAGACAACTGGTTTCTCTTGTGAGTTGATAAATAAGTGACTAGAGAAATGAGAGAGAGAGAGAGAGAGAGAGAGAGAGAGAGAGAGAGAGAGAGAGTGGCTTTTACTCCTTGTATACAAGTATACGTATAGAGAGGTCATTGTGTGTATAGGTCCATTGAGTGATGCCATGGGTTAGATGGGTGTGCACGCGCATTAGTATTGTTATTATTTATAGCTGTCAACAAGAAGAGAGCTGCTAACTAAGTTTCATTAAGGCGACACGTATATGAGAGCGTTATTTATGGATTTGGCTGTAAAGCGTGTTGTGTTGAGTGGACCGGTCTCGATCAGATGGGTTGCGTGTTTTGGGATGCTGTCGCTTTAGCTCCATAGCTTTCATAGTGTCTATGTGTGTGTTTGTGTGTTCCACTGTGAGCCTAGGCGATTATTGATGTCAGTGCCTGGAAAAAGCTAATTTTTCTTGCGTCGTGTTGTAGCAAATTTCTTCTTTGTACCTACTTTCTCTCTCTCTCTCTCTCTCTCTCTCTATCCGCCTGTTTAGTGCTCACTAGTGGTAGCAGTGAATAAATTTTCATTGACAAGTCTTATCAGAGAGCCATGACACTACTCAACCCCTGGAACTAGCATCCACCTTCTACCAGTGGAAACCATGGTGCTGGCCCAACTTCTGCACGCTTAGAGCTTGAGCTTCGTCAAAATTAAATTTATGATTAATTACAACATGGTAGCAATAGCAAAGTGGTTTACTCACATTTTAGTCTCTACTAGTCTAGTATTTACGTTGCTCTGTGTAGTATACTGTTTGTTTAGTGTTTTGGGTAATTCAATTTAGAATGATAGCAAACGCACCGCACTAGCATCAGCATCGTCAAGTTGATCTCGGATAATCGCCAAGAGTGTACTATGTTTTTCCATTCAATATAATAATCCTTAAATCTTTTGAGAGACCAACTTATATGAGTATACAACTAAACCACAATGTTTGTGTTGGACACAAATATCAAATTTCAATATAACAAATAGTATCTGAATATCTTAATCACTTATTCAAACAAATAAATAATATATAATGTTTTTAAAAATTCAATTTATTTTTTTATCAATCTACCACGAATAAAGCTACTTCGAATAAAAAGTATAAAGCAAGAGCAGTGTCAAAAGAATTAGTACTTTTGAGCTGTGTCGATTAGTATTCTTGTTGAAGAATGCTAATTGTGTTTAGGGCAAACAAGTACAAACAAACCAGCAAAAAACAAAGTCATTCTTGTCACTAGTACAGTGCTATATAAACCTTGGACTTTATTAGATTATGATGATAAAAATTAACTTTTACTTCGTTGCCCACACAAAGTTAAGCGAGCAACTTCTTAGGAGATGCACTGAGAGAGAGAGAGAGAGAGAGAGAGAGGATGTGAATGATATATATCGTGCAAAGTGGTATCGGGCTAATAGTAGTGCAAATTAAAACTATTTACCACCATCAACGGATAGAAACGTTTCCACTAAGAACCATTAATTGCACTTAATATCGTCCTTTGACAAAATCCTATGGATACAAGCAATGTTGTTAGCCATTTGAACATTGACCAAAATGGGATACTGTTTTAAATTCATATTAACTAAAGATAAAAAGTTGTGAGCAAAACAAACTAAAACAATTTTTGAAAGTTAAACTTCATCGAAGTTTAATTAAACGGAGTTAAGCAACAATAAATTTTATTTAATTCAAAGAGTAACGAATTTGATGCAACAGCCTGTTAATTGAACCAAATATAAAACAAGCGTTTAACAACACATGTGAAATTGAGGTTTAGAGATACAATTCAAGAATCCATTGAATGGTTGAAATGTTAGTTAGTTCTTGTGGTCAATGATGTGACCAGGCTACCTGATGGCATTTGTAGACTCTCTCTCTCTCTCTCTCTCTCTCTCTCTTGGTCGCGCCCGTGCGCGCGAACTCGCTCACTCATTTCTCTGCCTTCTGGTCGCACACGGGCTAATTTCGTAAATGGACTAAAATGACACAATAAATAAATAATGAATCTAAGTGCGCCGTCTAAGTGTTGCTAGCTGCCGCTAGTAATGGATTCCGAGGCTGGTACAAGAGATAAGGAGCAAAGCGATGAAGTGGCGCCCACTACTACCCACTGGTGCCACCACCCAAGCAGCAGTATCTTGAGCCCAAGCACCGAAGCATTACTGTGCTTCACCGAGAAGAAGAAGAAGAAGAAGATGCTTGATCAGCCGATGGCCACATTCTTTGAGTCAAATTTCCATTAAATAATGCCATTACACCGCGCCAGGCGAGCGATTCGGGAGAACGGCAAACACGGCTAGTCGGACCAACGCCATCCATAATTTACCATGTTCGCCACACACTGCCATCCGATAGTGCACCGGACTCGATTTCAATTCAATTACAACATCATCGTTGGGCCATTGCCACCGATTATGCTCGAGAGGCAGAGAGAGAGAGAGAGAGAGAGAGGGGGGTACGGTCGCAATCACTGCCCACCAAAGCCGTCACCAGCATTATAAAGTACACCAAGCATGCAAATACATCTCTTCGAAAATAATAAAGTTGAATTCAACGACAACGCTTTAAAATTTATAGATAATTATGTTTTCAACAAACAAAACGTGAAAATAGAGTAAAATCAAGCGTGAGTTGAGCGTCGCCATTGACCATTAATAATTGATCTCAAACGTATATGAGTGGGTGAGTGCAGATGTCAAATAAACAAACCGCTGAGAGTTCTCCTTCCAACGGAGTGCTTTATCAATAATTTGCGTGCTTTGTTTTTAATTAATTTTTTAAATCATTTAAAAACATTTCATCGTAAATAATAATAAATATAATTTAACTATTAAGACTGAAAAGAGCGTTTTGGGGTAAAAAATTTGACAAACAAACTCTGTGCTTATTATTATTTTCATTGAAATGCTTGTTCTTGAAAATATCGTTATCGAAACCATTCACTGGATCACTTGGAATATTTTTAAAGAAAATGATTGGACGCGAGAATTAAGAGACATCTATCGGTGAGAATGAGAGTGAGTTTTTGAGTAATTATTCTCTTCTTTACTAGATGTCGCACCATTCGTTATCTCAGTCAAGGTTGTTGACATTGGTCCGGGTAAAATTTTTAATTTTTAATTCACATACTGTAACTAGTCTAGACTCAAATCAAATCGAATTTTATTTGCCCGTAAGTATATTCGCTTTATTTTTCCACAAATATATATTTTAGAAAAATTATTATCTATAATAATTTTACAGAAGACATTAAATTGAATGAAAGAGTTTAGATTAGAGACGAACTGATTAAGCAACAAGACCGATTTGAAAAAAGCGGGCCGAAGCAAACTGTAACAAGGACAATTAAGAAAAATTAAGAGATTGAGGAGCTTTTTGGCCCATGCAAGTATCAAGATCATAATTGTTAATCCTTATGAGAAAAGAACCAAAATTACCATGACTCATAGAGAGTTGTATAGAGAGGCTTATTAGACTAGGAATGTTAGAAGAAAAATATTCGAGAAAATGACTTTTAGAATCACTCGAGCAATTTAATTGTTTTGCGTCGAGTTATAATAATCAGAGTCAATAAAAATTGCTCTAGAAATGGTCATAAAACTCCAGCACCTCTCATCATAATCTAGTTTATCTACGGTTGTCTTAATTAAATCAAAAACATTAACAATCCTAATGCAAAAATTTTCCAAATTCTAACTCTACATTTTCTGGATTATCTGAAAGCAATATCATTGGTTGCCATTTTTCACACATTGAAATAAGAACCAAGCTTGTTTTTCAAGTTCTGGTAGTCGAAATTCTTGTAAAAATATAATTCTACCACCACCCACGTTGCAATCTACATTCCCAACCTTCTCGAGTTGCTCGATCACACAGTAAGTACCAATTTAGACAAGCTTTTATTGCTATCTATGCTGAGAAATATACTGGGTGATTATGACTGTCACAACTTGTTGACTAATACCGTTACATACTTGTTCATGTGTGATTATTAGCTCTCAGTATGAATCACCTACTGGTTTTGTTTTACACACGGCCTGATGACTTAAATTCTGAGTGAACATAGCGATCAGTGCGATCCGTGTTCCCACTGCAGTGGACTGTGTGCAGCCACCCGAGCAGATCAGATGTCACTGTGGGTCGACTGGCAGTAGCCCTAGTAGTGGCCTCCATTCCACTTGGTGATGACAGCTTGTCCAGAAAGCTATTTGCTTGCGCTTGACCCACCGATTCACCCATCAAAGACCTTTGTTGCTGACGCCTGATTTGGCATCTCCGCATCACCGTGGCTATGTTGGCGATGGCTAATCTTAGCCACATCGCAGTCATCGTTCGCAACGATCGGTTCAATGCGCTAAGACAACAAAGTAACAAGCCGAATCGAGAGCGTTTAATGTCTCCCTTGCTCACGCCTGTCGTCTCGCTACTTGGCGGCACTCGGCAAAGGCGAAAGAGGCCAAACTGAGAGGGCATAACCCCTCTCTGTGGATCGAAGGGGACGGCGGCACACGACTGACGCACATCGCTAGACCAACTGAGCACACCACACTCCTCTCATCTCTTCTCTGTCTTCTTTTGCCATCATGCCTCACACACTGCAGTGATGCCAACATTTACACGCTGCAGTGTCCTCTAGATCTCGACGGCACTCCAAAGAGGCGTGTATGGTGTCAGCATGTGACGAAACAAATTCTCATTAAAACCAATGGAAAATGCCAGCGAAGAAGTCTACTCGTCCTCCTGCGGTGCACTGCACCGTGTAAGTGTTGCCACCCCCCTCTCTCTCTCTCTCTCTCTCCCTGGCTCGTTTAGTGCAAGTGAGCCAGACAGGGCACCAGTTGAGTCGGCTGCCTGCACGCAGTAGCTCACTGTTTGATTAATTTGAAAATCGCCTTGTGCCGCTAGTGCACTTGGTTGGATTCTTAGCTTACGTCTGGAGGCACTCAACGTGCCGCCCTCCTGATGGGCGCATCAGTGCACCACCAGACCAGCACCGAGTCGCTTTCTTGCCGTCTGGCTTCTGCACTCTCAGCCCAACACTTCTGCCGCAGTCCATTTTAATGCACACAACAAAACTTCTTCAGGTGTCAACAGCTGGTGACCAGCAAAAGCAATTGTTGAAAAGTATTGAGAACACATCGAATTACAATAAGAAGAATTAATTCATGTAGAATCACAGTGGACTGATTTAAACGTACATCACTAGTGTTGGGCTACACATTGTGTTTGGGGCAGACTTATGTGAGGCCAAGGAGAACTTAGCGTGTCTAGCCAGGGTGCCGATGTGCGCAGCAGAATGCCATTGCCGACGCGAGCCGTCGATGCTGCCAGATGACAGCGCAATTAGTCGCTTCTATCTAAACTGGCTTGGCTTTCTTTCAATGTCTACTAGATCCATTCTCGGCGCGTCTCAAATTCTCTGTTGCTAACCAGAAGGCGCCTGTCAATCGCTAGTCGAGCAGGACAACCACTCAGAGCAAGGTTTCGAATTGCTCTGCCTCACTGTGGTAGTGATGTTCTCTTGCATCTCCATCAATTCTCTACTGCAAGCACGGTGACACTGGATTTGAACTAGTTTGTTAAATCTTCGATCGATGTCGTCAGGGTAGCATCATTGTAACGCAATCCAAACACGATGACCGCATCTGTTTTGGCTCAAGGCAGCCCGCATCAATTTACTCATGTGCATTCTTCAATAATCACTTCTGCGTGGCACGGGTGTCAATTTGTCTTTGCTTTGCGGCGTGTCCCACCAAACAGCGCGATTTATGGCCCTTGTCTTGGGGACAGTCTTACAGTAGTGTTGGCGTGCTTGTCTCTGTCTTCGAATGCGTCAGTGGAAAAGCACGTCACTGAGTGCCGCGTGTGCAAGCGTTATCTCGCCACTAGAGGCAATGGAGATTTGCTCAATTACTGGGCTTGCGCGATAAGGTCGCACTAGTAATGACGCTAATGGACTCGGCATCCGAAGGTTGTTTTCTTTATTTTTTGCTTCCTCCCACTAGCGATTGTGATTTGCTTATTTTCGCTACTTGTTGGCTAAATTCATTTGTAAATGGCTCAATAAACTACGATCTGTGCATCTGATAGAGTAAAGCGCGTGCGCGCGCGACCCCGACGCCAGACTAGACAAACAAGGACAGCCGAATCCCTAAAAGGAAAAATAAATTGAGCCCATCTGGGGTGATTGAGTCTTGCAGTGAGTGCGATGCACACGGACCAGAATGCGCGGTAGGCACAGTGGCACCAAGAGCACCACAGTGGCTCGCTCGGGTCGATGATTGATTTCATTGTCAAGTGTGTGGCGAGCGAGCACAGTTATCAAATCGCACTTGCGTGCCCACCATCTTAACTCTGGCACAGGCTCTCCCAGGGAGAGTTCAGTCTGGCTGTGTTTGAGTGTAAACAATTGACAATAAACAAACAAGTGGTAGTCTGAAGCCCTCCACCAAGTTCGTCAGCTGGGCTTCAGAGAGAATAAAATTATAATTTAAACAAATTTACGCCGATCGGCTCATCTCAATAGGTCGGACTGTGCTCCCACCATGGCTTCAATTTGACGGTCAGGGTCTTGGTTGAGTCAAGTCGGACCAGATTGGCCTGCCTAAACAACGTCTATTCTCGAGACCGGGCGAATCGATCAAGACAAATTGCACACACTTCAAGCGGACTGTGTGGGCGAACAGTAGCCATCGGTGAGACCACCACCGCTGCCGACACTGGAACCCAGTGGCCATGTAACAAACTGTGAGAATCGTCACTCCGGTCCGGGCACAGTTCTCTGTTTACACCACCACCATAGATCATGTACACCTCGCTCATTTCTTTCCCTCTCTCTCTCTCTCTCTCTCTCTCTTTCTCAGTTCTGGTTGTCGTTTTGTTGTTTGAAAAAGTACCATAAATTACTTGTCAATTAGAACAGATTTTGCTGTTCACTTTTGTCGAATCGATCCGACTTCACTTGGTTACAGGCCAATGCACAGTACGACACAGTGCAGACCATAAAACAATTAGTCCACAATCCAAGGGTAACCGTCAATTCGCCATGTAGCGTGCTTGACGTTGTGTTTACACTCTCTCCTGTTGATTTGCTGGCCTAGAGTAGAATGTATAGTGTTGCGGGTCTCTTATAGAGAAAGACGCACGCGCAACAGGTGCGAGTTACACCTGTGCCCTACTACAGTTCCCATACTTTTTATAGGTTACTATCTCTCTCTCTCTCCCTCCATTAAGTTACTTTCACTTTTGTAAGTATCATCTCTTCCTCTTTTCTAATCTGATTTAAGGATAAGCTATCACTGCATAACTGCTAAAGCAACTAGTCGAATTGCATTGACTTGTTTGTGTGCGTGTGCTTGGTGCTAATTGGCGCATCGACCGATTGACTGGCAGATGCATCTCACTGACAAGAGACACAATTTATGTGTCTCACATAAACAGTGGAGATAGGATGCGATTTCCTGCTAGCTAGTGATAGAGTAGATTGCTTTATTTATTTACTTTTGTTACATTCATATTTTTAGTATTATTACTAATCTCAATCAAACTAATATTCAAATTTAAAAAATTAATTTATAGAGTAAAATGGATTTGAAATATTTTGTGATAAAGCAATATGTGATTTGACAAAATCAATTTTTATAATAATAGCTTGGAGAATCATGTAAACTATTGCTCTTCGACTGTTACATTTGTGATGAAAGTTGTTGATGCAGCTCCATCATGGTTGGGAATCTCTAATGTTGGTGCAAATGCAACATAATTCCCAAAAAATTAATATTTTCAGGTTATTGTTAGAGCGTTTCATGCGAAACTGGTTTCTTTTTAGTTAGAAAACGTTGGAAAATTTATCATGTGAGTTGATTCTGGAGTTAGATCATAATAAAAATTCTGTGTTGTTGAACTTTAGTAATTAAACAAAGAATCAAAAGAGGGCAGGATTAGAAAATTTGTTTGACTTAGCAATCAGTTTGCGTGTGATGTATTAGCCGAAAGTTACAAAACCAATGTACCCAAATGTACCAAGTGGCCATAATGGAGCGGTTCGGAGCCGCTTACGCCAAGAAGTGCAGTTCTTGGCATTTGCCTCTATATAGACCTGGATAGAATAGTGGAGCATGGTGACAGAATCGAGAGAAGCCAGTGCAACAAGTGCATTGGCAGGCGGCGCAAGACTGGCTCGGCTGTGCACTGGTGGTGAGTGAGGCACACCCACCGGGCGGCTCGGTTCTTGTGGCATGTACTCGGCACAGTGTGTGGCACTCAGCTCACCACAGCAACACTGACGAGTCGACCTCAGCGGAGTGCCATCACCAGCGAGGCGCATTGACTGACGTGTCCGCGTTTGCTTTACTCGGTTCGACTTCACTTGGTTTACTCGGTATCAGCGTTAGCGTGAGCGCCCTTTCGCCCCTACCACCATTATCGCTCGACGCGAAGAGTCATCGGGACGAGCACGATTGCCAGAGCATGAGCGCGCGCCACGGCATCCTTGTCGATATAATCGCAGCCAAGTTTGCTATCGGCCTCTCAGTCGGTGACATTCGCCCGATTCGCCTGTGCCTGTGCAGAGTAGTCTCTCGTTTGTTTTGGTTTCTCCCTCTTTCTTCAGGGCGCGTGCTCCTAGCTTAAACTGTTCGATCCTAATCAAGTCTGTGAGAGGCAACAGCAGCAGTCGATCACTCCTTACAACACAACACACTGTCCAACTGTGTTTCACTGGCTCGCACTTGCTACCGACAAATTTTCCTTTGAGTTGGTGCGACCGGATTGGCACCATCAGCACTTAGGTCGAGGTGAAGCATCGATGTGTTCGGTGTGCCCGATACCGCTAGTCTCACCGTGATAAAGCCTGCAAGGTGTGAACTGTCATCTCAAAACACAACTACCAAGCAATCGAATCACTTCTCTCCCGTGCCGGTGCTAGTGTAATGTCGATGTCTAGCTCCCCGAGCACTTCTATGTCGTCGACAAGCTCGTCTGCGTCTTCAGCCGAAATGACTATGACCAGCTCGCTCGACATCAATGATCAGGAGGTGACCACTACCAAGAAGAATGGTTCAAATGCACGGCGAGCTGAGAAGCCACCTTACAGTTACATAGCACTCATTGTGATGGCTATTCAACAAAGCCAGACCAAACGCATGACTCTGTCAGAGATCTATCAGTTCTTGCAACAGAAGTTTCCTTTCTTTCGAGGTAAGTGTAGTGAGGTGTGACTCACAGAAGTTTTCACTTTTCACAGCCACAAATTTGACTGACTCTGGTTTCGATGCAGGCAGCTACCAAGGATGGAAGAACTCTGTGCGTCACAATCTATCTCTTAACGAGTGCTTTATCAAGCTACCTAAGAACATTGGTCGACCAGGAAAGGGCCATTATTGGACCATCGATCCTGCTAGTGAATTCATGTTTGAAGAAGGCAGTTATCGACGCAGGCCGCGCGGATTTCGTCGCAAGTATCCAAGTATTCAGGCGGCAGTGGCTGCTGCTACTGCCGCACAAGCTTCGAGTAAGGCCCAGTTTGGGCTGCTGCCACCGGTGTCGGTTAACAGCATTGCTCCAATGCATCCCAGTCACAACTATAGTGTTGGTAGTGATGACAGCGTTAGACAAACACCAAGCGAAACAGCATTGTCCAACTCAGTGGTGTCGACTAGGGATGACCGCTGTCGGTTAGGGGTGATTAGTGCAGATCTTGATCTTGGCGCTCAGACTTCACTGCACCGAACCAACTCCACCTCGTTACCCTCGATGGACTTTGAACTGCCAGCAAGCAGTGTCCATTTTGGTTACGAACACTCCACTTCTTACAACACGACACATACTAACAGTGGCGCAACAGGTTTAGTACCTTACCACCATGCATCGCATTTTATGTCGTCCTCGGGCCCAAGTTCAGGCGTCACTACTTTGCCACCGATTGAGACAACATTTGCTCACGCGACCTCCTCCACCTCATCAGCGCTGTCATTGACACCAAGCCTTATCTCCACCTCGGTATCAGCATCTTCAATCGCCTCATCAGTCAACTCTTCGGCCGTGATCTCTACTTATGCAACGCACAATTTAGAAGATGGAGGTCTGGACTACTCAGGTCACTCGCTTACCCCTTGTCAATACAATCAACTCGACTCCAATCTATCCAATTCCGTAATGGTAGATTCTCATTCTGCCCAGCCTTTTTCTCAACTCTGGGCCAGTAATAGCAGTGCCACTTCGGGAAGCAATTTTATGCTTAACTCAAGTGGAGCTACCTCTAGCAACAGTTATTCAGTAGCTTTCTCGTCAGGTCCGTTTCTAAAAGGTCCTTCTTACACAAGTTGCTACAATGATACTAGCCTACATAGCAAGTCAATGGCAAGCTTGATGAGCCCAGGTTCTTCCTATGCCAGTCAGAGTTTTATGGGTTCACACCACGCGCATCTTCAGTCTTCCAACCCTTATGTAGCTTCCGCCATGCTCAATGACCTAAGCCAGAGCTCGCATCACCGTGCTTTTGCCATGTATGGCGATCCATCAATGATGGTATCGGATGATATTGGACGAATTAAGACCGAACACTCTCCGACGGCCAACTCGCCGCCGATGAGCATTCCACATACGGCGGCTATCATCAGCTCGCTGCATCACCCAAGTGAGTTTAACCAATCGTCCTACTTGCAAGTGAAGACAGAAAGTGCTGACTACGCATCGTCGAGCACACCAGTGGAGGTGATCACCGGCAGTGCGATTGCAAGCTCGCGCGTCTCATCTTCTTCGACAACTTCTTCGCCACCCCTGCCGACGGCCTCACCCGCGCTTGTCGCTCGTAAATGTTACGGCTAATCATCTAGATGCTGCTTAGTATCGCTCTTGATACTTGCAGTCTCTAATCGGATATTGCTAAAGCAGCTTGGTGCGGCCACGGCGCGCACTCACTGAATCGGTTAACGACACCTACGGTGTCACCGACTTACACAACGTCTCACGCCAGATGCCCTGTGTCAAAAGTCCATTGACTGCACCCCATCACTGACTGCATGGTGCACTTGACTCGTTTCAATGTCCACTTATCACTGCATTGCAACCCAATCGCTCCTTTGGCCCCATCTCATTCGACCGATAAATACGTACTCGTTGACCCTTCACAAGCTACCCTCCGCACATCACGCTAGCTACATCATCCTTTGACTCAAAATGTACACTTCTCATTATATATTTTTTATATAAAGCAAAATATACCACTGGCTATTGAGTTGTATAAGTTGTTTAATTGCACGCGTGTTGAGTGACTACCAACTATTGCCCCTGGTAAGTCAACACCACGAGTTCAACGTTGCACTACTTAGATCTACACGATGGGTTGACATTCTCAGCAATAATTATAATGTTGGAACTTGTCACCTCCACGAAGCTTGTTATCGAATCTGCACGAATGACTTTTCTAGGCTATCTCACCACCGGCATGCTTGCGGCACTGGCACAAACTTTGACATTTGACTCGAATTTGCGCGTACGTCTTATCGTGCCGCGTACTTTTCCCTTGGCACTGGTGTGAACCGAATTTCCCTCGGCACCTTGCGATCGCCAACTAGCGTGGCTGACTGCACGAACCAGCTTTCAACTGCAGTGGCACTAGGCTGGCATTGCCATCATAGTGGTTATCAGGACATTTCATTCACACCGACTGCTTCAACTGACTATCGCCATCATTGCAAACGTGGGCCAGTTGTTTTCCTATCAGTAGCACTTATCGCGCATACAGTCAGTCCGGCACGGAGCGGCATCGGTACTCGCCAGCATCACATGTCCTCTCCACGCACTGTACTCTGCCTTGGTGGCACACCACACTCAAGCACCATGTGACTTATGTTGTTGTTGTCAGTGACGGACTTCGCTGGAAAGAGCCAGCTACAGTGAATGAACAGGGCGGATGGGAAAGAGAGAAGGGAGATAGGTAGGCCGATTGATCTCGATCTTTTGATGGCGATCGCCTCTGATGCGCAAGCACGCCCTATTCAATCGGGTTGACTCATCGTGCGTGCAACACCCTCATGATTGCAACATCTTCAAAAAAACCCGTTAGAATTGACTTCGGACTGAATGCGCGAAGTAGAGGGAGAGTTTAGGGGAAAGAACGTTGATACACAGAGGAAGTGTCATCGAGTGAACATCACTCGGGACGACAGTGATAGGAACACGGCGGTGTCATGTCAAGTAGTAACGCGATCGCCCGTGACCAACTGACCGCGGTACCAAGTGTTTGTGGTAGAGCGCCACGCCGCGTTGACCCATACAGCATATGTAACGGGTCGAATCACTCGAGTCTGCTCAAACTGCAGTCACCACAGTGACAATTTGTCAGTTCGAGCTCGTGGTAGTGATGGTGATGGTAGTGGTGGTGAAATGCTCTTTGATCAGTGCTCTTTGATT
Organism: Rhinocypha anisoptera; assembly: GCA_011762765.2. Lineage (NCBI taxonomy): Eukaryota > Metazoa > Arthropoda > Insecta > Odonata > Chlorocyphidae > Rhinocypha > Rhinocypha anisoptera. The sequence continues at coordinate 2,805 of WURS02265349.1, read as the reverse complement.
TTACTATGCCGAGTGGTGGCCTCACCCACCCACCATACGAACGGTTGCAATTGCGCGCGCGTGCTTCCTCTCTGGCGGCGGCACTGATTGACACTAGTGCCATGGCACTGCGCCTGTCTTTCATCATCGATCAGCAAAGGGTTCGCTACTTGTACTTACCACTACGCACCAAGCCATTTCCAATGCTTTTCAACATCTTTTCTTTGCAGAAATAAAAATTTCAAACTTGGCTGTAACTCAATCTTACTCTTTCAATCACTGTATTTTTCATATTTTGGCTTTTAACTCATGCCAATCAGCAGAGCCTTGTAATGAGCACGACGATCACGACAGACGTGGCACATCACCAGCGGCATCATTATTGATGATCCAGTTTATTCTCTTAAGAATTCAATTTTTTATTCTGGTATCTAGAGTATTTAAAGTACTTTAAGGTGATAATTCAAGGTCTAATCCACGAGTGTATGGCTGCTTTACTTTCGATCGCGATTCTACCAAAGCCACTTCACTCACTACAGTAACTAATTTTGTTTTTCGACTCGTTGGAGCCAAAAATGTGTTTGTTGGTGTGTGATATAAATAACCCACTCAACTTTGCGGTAGATCTCTAACTACTTCATGAGCTAACCTAGTTTATATAGGGTTACATTCTTCAATTTAACAAAAATATTTAGCAAATTGTTTGGAGCACCACCAACAGATGGCACTACTCTACTTAATGATTATGATTTTGCTTGTTGTTAATGATGAGAAAGTACTTTGGCTAAATTGTCCATTTTATAAATTGATTTTCTTTTTTCATTATTTTACTGTTTTTTATTTGATATATGCCAAATTTGATTTGTAATGTTCCCGTTTGCGATTATTTGCAACATAAAGCATTTGAAGATGATTTCTTCGTTTCAATGAAGATTTGTTTGAAAATATCAGCTGTCATATTTGTGTTGAAATGTGATCTTTCTTCACTTTCACTTTATCATATTCTCAATGGTGGTAACGTCGACGTCGAATGTAAGTTTAAATAGCCGCACGCAATCACAATGGAAAACTGTGCAATTTGGTTTTGGTTTGCACACGTCGGACGTGGCACTCTCAAACTTCCATGTATATGATTCAATGCTTGGCTGAACTGTTGTCAGTTTCCATTGTTGTGTGTATGTGTCAAGAGATAGAAAGAAAAATCTTTAAAATCATCTTAAGGTGTGATAGGATGTCATCGTGCGACACTTCGAAACCCCTTGACTCTCTATTCATTAACAACAAAAACCTACTCTCATGACAATAAGTTTACTTTTTTTAAAAAAATCTCGTCTCAATTCACAAACACACACACGTAAAATTCCACCAGTCCCGGTATGCGCGTGCTAGTGAACTTGGATGCACTCGCTCCACTGCTTCAAATCGACTTTAATTACTGTAGCACACTAGGTCTCTCCTCAATGCGCTTATCTAGCGTAAACTTTTGCCGTTGTTGTTGTTGGTTGGCTGGCTCGAGTTGCCTATCTAGCCGTGGCACTCTCTCTCTCTCTCTCTATCTCCCGGAGTGCGGTGAGAAGAGCACTGCAATCCATAATGAATTGCGGTGCAACCTAAGTGGCAAGTTGGCACCGGTGTGCGTTCATTTCACCACTACCTCTCTCTCTCTCTCTCTCTCACCGTCTGTCGGCACCCTCCAACGCACCTTTTGATAAAGCTCACAACTTTTTCTCCTTCAATGTTGCTCAATTGTGAAATGCCTTTGGCTTCACATTCTTCACATTTGTTACTATCACAATTTTTGAATGGTTTAATGGGAATTTAAATTTAAAATTATCAAAATTTTATTAGTGGCCAGATGGGATGGCAGTGTTAAAATGGTGGTGGCAGTGGAAAAAAACCCGACTGGTGGACACACCTACCCGTGTGGTCCATTACGCTGTGGTGTATGTGATTCGCTTCTAGAATGATATTATTTCCATCTTTATTATCCTGTCCCTTTGTCTATAGAATATAAATGTGTATATTTTGTTGTTGTTTTCAATGATGATGATGATGATAGCGGCAGAGTAACGCATTGTGGTTGTTTATTTTCGCCTACCTATAGGTACAGTTGGCTCATATTCTGGTGTGTGTGTGTGTGTGTTTCTCTCTACCTGGGCGTTAATCATTATATGAGAGTTAGTGTAGAGAGCCGAAAATGAGATTGCATGTTTGCCATGAATCATCATCTCGAAACCTGCCAGGCACTTCTTCGTCACATTAGCCACTGGACAGTGAGAGTGAGAGTTTGAAAAAAAACTGGTAGCCGCGGCACTATTAATAATCGCTTGACTAAAGCTTTTTTACCGTATCTTTCTCTCTCTCTCTCTCTCTCTCTCTCTCTCGCTCTTTCTCTTACTCACTCACTCATCCACTCTCTCTTTCTCTTATTGTCGAGACCGAGCGAAGCGAGGTCGAAGACTCTTACCCTAGGACGAAAAAACATTCATTTGTAAAGGTTGCAGCCTAGACCATTTGGTATAGAAAAGTGATCTATATATCAAATTACTCCTCATACCATGAACTGGTACACGCGCTATAGAAATTTTAAAAAATTTTAAATTTTACTATTAAAATTATAGAAAACAATAATTCTCATAGACTTTACATGGGAGAATGCTTTCCCTGCATTGCACTTGGACTGCCATCACAGTGTGTGTCACGCAGTGTGACGCATGCAAGTCAACCGCTGGTCAAGGCTTAGTTAAACTTAAACCCTCCTGCTGAGACCGCACAATAGTTTAGTTTAAGCAAAAAAATGGTTTTAAAGTAGCACCGAACTCTATG
>WURS02265239.1:0-19130 GCA_011762765.2 Rhinocypha anisoptera | reverse complement strand
GAGGAATAGGAGAAGGTGGCTGGAGCTGAGGAAAGGAGAGGCAGGGTTGCGGGAAGAGAAAATAAAAAGGAACTTAAACACGTAGCAATTTTTCTGAGAATTTAGATTAATAAAGGTTTGAGTTCCTTTCTATTTTCTCTTTCTCCAATCCTGCCTCTCCATTCCTCGGCTCCTCCCACCATCTCCTAATCTCTAACCCCCCCCTTTACCCTTCCCTCTCACCCTGACCGCACTATATGAATATATATATATACGTGTATTTTGTCTTTTTTTATTGCCTGATGATGAGGCCGTAGCATTGAAACCTTTGTCGCATTAAACATATTTTTTACTCAACACTTTATTTATTTAATTACCTTTCTCACGAGCCGTCTTCTTATTATCATTGTCTTCCAAACCTATATTTCAGCGCCCAATCTTTTTCCCGTTCGCTTCAGTACAAGCTTCACAATCATATCTGAGCACTCTCCACACAATTATTTTAACTTTTTAAATTCTTAGTGTCGATTGATACGTGAGTGCTTACTAGAATAGTATGCTTCTTGTTGAACGCTTGTTTCAAATGTAATGTGATATATTTTAACTTTTGAAATATATATTGTAATGTACCAATGCGAAAAATGTTTGTCAAAAATAAAACTTGACAAAAAAATGTGGAAATATTACTCATTCATGTGAGGTTAAGTCTGTGTCTTCAACCACTTGTCACCTTTGAGGATTCATTAAATTCGTCCCAAATCATTCCTCCCAAACTACAAGTCACTTTCTAAGAAATCGTCTTCTTTTTCTACTTCGAACACGAGGTTTTACAGAAGGCTAAAGCATATTCGGACTCAAAAGTTAGTGGGTAATGGACTAATGTAAACACTCTTCCGCGATTAATGCGGTTGTCTGTTTCATTCTTTTTGAAACACTTTTTAAAACTTACCTACACCGTTTTGGAGAAAGTGATCACTCATTCGTGCGTCAAACAAGTATAACTGATTTACCAAGAACGTTGTCTTTATGACAGTAAACATGTGATAAAAGGATAACATTCGCCGGCATGCTAACTGGTCTACGTATTTCATTTATGTAAATTGTTGTCGTACTAACACATTTTGCGCAATCGACAAGTTACAAGGGGACAGAATAATTTAAATGTTAAAAATGAACAGTTTAATCCTCACATGGTTTAAAAATAATTTAGGAAATTAGAACACCCAATTTGTGTAAATAAAAAAGACATTTTAGTTATTTTAAATACGGTGAAGATGAATTGTTCGAAAAAAATTAAATGACCTTACGCCTGACTGAATTTTTGTCCATATATTTTGAAAGGAAATTATGGATAAAAAAGAGAGTATGTAACTAGGTAGTGGAAATAGGTTAAGAACATTACGTTAAGTCCAAGCGGAAAATGGTAGGATTAAAAGACGTGACGTCACATGCTAAAAACAATAAGGAAAGATAAGCCGATATAACTAGTCATTAACGTACATCATCGTTTTCGCCAGATACTTTCCAATCGCAAGTAGGATGTATATTTGGTATAATTTAACCAGATTGTAAAAGTCAGTCAAAACGTCGAAGGGGCGGATATCACATTATATCAAAGAGTGGAGATGAATATTTACGTTCAAGTTAAATTCAGAAAATGGGTATTTAATTTGGAATATAACAACACACTTTTACGTAAAAGCATCGAATGGGATCATTTATAGCCGGATCATCTAACCACGTGCATTAGGCCTCAAAACACAAAACTCGTGTAATTGTAACCAACAAAGAGTGTTGAAGCATTGAGATGGATCCTTCCATTGAGAAATTAAGTGATTTTAAGCCTTCATGCGACGTACCATATTCGAACAATAATATCCCAAATGGAATTGTAATAAAAAATTTAATCCACAGCCCGTACCGTCCCTCATTTGAGGGGCATTCATCTATCGCACCACCTTTAACGGAACTGACGCTCTTCAGGAATTTAAAGCAGTCCTGGGTTCAGTTACGTGTGCCTATTGTCTCAATCAAAAGTTTACGGTCTCCTATTAAACTGACATTGTTAATAGGTAAGGGTTTCACGTTGGGAAGAAGACGCTGTTGGAACAGATAACCGAAGCTGACAGGAATTTTACCATACGAACACCCTCACCATAAGAACCGTTCGTATTCAGGTTGGGAAATGCTTCTTGCCACCGGTCCACAGAGCGAGCGACCACTCCCCGGAATTGCGGACGGGTATCCGCAGTTTGTCGATTGCTCATGCCGCCTCCCTCCATTCCCACAACCACTCCCGCGCGCAACCCACTAACTCACACCACAAGTCTGCCAGCTCTGATTCCTCTGATGACGTATGGGGTTGCGTTTTGACGTGCGATTGCGATTTGCGAGCTCGTGTGACCGTGACTCTGTGTTTGTTCCGTTCGTTGTCAAGGTCGGTAAGTGAGCTCGGTTAATAGATGTCGAAGTGTGGTCGAAAGGGTTTCCAGGGGGTTGAATGTATGTAGTAGTTTTGAAGTCGCGTCAGCTAAATCATTCCCTTCTCGAAAGGTGATGTTCGGTGGTGGTTTTTGGGCACTCGGTGAAAATGAACTAAATTTGCCTGAGGATCCTTGACTGGGGTCAATTTCTCTCTCCAGGGATGAAATTACGATATGCTCGCGGAGTTATTTAAAAAAAGGGAACGGACCCCATGAAGTCTTATGCAGTATAAAGCGTCTCGCATTTTTAATTTTTAGGAGTACAATAGTCTATTTTGCCTATCTTTAGGAGCACAGCGCCTTTGTTTAGACAACTATTGAAGATAGAACATTATTTGTAGAAATAATAAACAACTATATATTTTTCTCCGCCGCATGTCTCTGCGTTCTTCATTATTTATTGTAATTTTCCAAAAAAATTATAGCATGCATTTAAAATGCTTCAGCGAAGTAGAAAAGAGGAACCCCTAATATTCATTCCGGTTCTTTCGAATGGCTGGCTATGTATAAAATTCTTATTTATTAAAAGAGGTGATGTAAAATGCGGTTGCGTTACCAGAACCAAGAATGGCACCGAGGGGGAAATACAAGCTCATTCAAAAGCCTGGCGGCAAGCCAAACAAACACCAAGAGATGACTTTGAAAAGCAGAGTGGGGACCTGACGGCCGTAGCAATGAGATGCCTTAGTTGCAAAGTCGTATAGGCCATATTTTCACATAAATTGCTGTGGATTATTTGCTGAACTGTCCTAATAAATTGTTTACTATATGTTTTCTTGAATGCTTATTTCTTTCTTTTTCAATGAAGGAAACGAAAAAGGGTTTAACAATAAAAGGCATGAGTGAGGTTTTAAAATCTGAAATATTGTACTAGGTAAGCAAGTAAAGTTACTAAAATTTTTAAGCTGCAAGTTTTTTAATTTAAGCCGGTTCATTATTTATAGCATTTGTTCGCTCTAGTTTATACTACGTCAAGAAAGTTCTTTTAAGGAGAAACATCACATTGATCGGTTCGAGGTTTAAAAAATGATTTGCAAATTTAATTTCCTAGGAAATTTATTATGGTGTTCATCCACCATGACGAAGAAACGGTTAGATGAGGCTGGAAGAAACGATTAGAATTCTTATAGCATTTTTGTACAACGAAGAGCTAATTCAAATACAGTATAATACATTGGATGCCGTTGCCGAACAAACTTTACCGTTTACTATTCATCAGAAAATAGTTAATTACACTTAAAGAAAAGCAGCTGAGGAAGCTAATTTAGGTTATGAATGGAACATCACTCAAAAGAATCAGTATATAATATTAATATTTTGGAATGAAATTCCAAAATACCCAGGAATTCAACACAATTTAACTACATATCAATTTGAGTCTAGACTTCCTCGCTGTTTTCAACTTGGAAGAGATAAAATGTATCATCATTAGTTCTAACTTCTGTTGCAAGATACACACTTATCTCCTTATGTACATTTATAAAATACCCTGCAAGCCGCTTCGAGGGCGTACGACAGAGGGTTTCACCCTCTTATAAATTGTTGATGGTAGACGTTAGGAGCAGTATCGAATTCAAAGAAAAATTTACGAAAACAGCAAAGCTAAAAATATTTTCCCCGAAGAAATCAGGAAAATCCCTCGTAAAATTCGCTCCCATTGTTCCAAAATGAACTCGTACTGAAATTATAACAATCTTGGAACCTTATTCTGAATAGAAAAATATTTTAACTCCTACCTAAAACATCGATTTTTCCCTCAGATACAATATAAAATGCCTTACATACAACATGTCCTTCGACTGTTCCGTCTTTTGATCGTGTCCTTACATTTTCAACTGCCTCTCATTTCTAAAAAATGGAAACCATAAACACTGCCCGAGCCAAATGCTGAGTCATTATGTATTTAATTCTTAGCAATTTACTTACAAATTTGCTACTAAAAACAAGCTCTCCAAAAGACAAAAGAGATCCTTACCAAGAAGTAAGCTTCCAAGCCTGCTCCTTAACTGCCCTGTTGAAGAAAATTTGACGTTCGGGGTGTTTCAAACACTAAAGGGAAGAACGTAACGAATGCATAATTGCTTCCCTTCTCGGATTCTCTCTAATCGGATCCGAAACGAACAATTGGAGGATACTCCAATTGACTATTGGCCTTGAGTTAAAGATTCCATTCTTCATCTCTCCCCTTACCCCCTTCGATGAATTATTCTTGGGTCATTTATCTTTTCCTTCAAACGCACCAACTTCAAAGGGCCCGAATTGCAAGGTTATACTGTCGAACGACGAGAAATAATTAGTGATTTATTCAAAGCGTAAGTCAGAAAATACGATCGGCAAACTTTTAAAAAATAAAAAGCGACGGCAATAATCGTCCACGTAGTTTCACGCATAATTATACTCACGACGGTATCCTGCCCATCGGCTTTTGTGTCAATGGCTACGCTGGTGAACAGATAATTCACGTTTAAGTATGGCCGCCAGAAAATCGGCTCCTTGTTAATGACAACCCCGATGAAGATTTGCGCTAACCCTTTCGCATGGAATATGCTTGGGTGTGAATTCAGATTTTCAGAATTGTAGCATGGTTTTCTCTTTCCTGAGAAAAGAAAAGAAAGGAAATCACGACTAGATGCGGAAACTTAACCAAATGGACCGTGACAGTTAAAAGCGTGTTTTCCTTTAACAGCCATGGGATAGAAATCCTCTGTGATATTTAGAAATAAATTTTCTTAAAAGGAATGCCTCCTCATCAATTTTCTACGCCAGAAGGAAATAAGCCGCTTCTATTTACACTGAAACTCAACTCATTCAAAACGAAAAGGCGGGATAGTCATGAACAGTGAAAAATAAAAGTAGCATACGCTCTTTTGTAATTTAAGTCACCAATTATATGTTACATAATAAGCAAACATTTTAATCCCTAAGAATTAAAATGTTAGCAGTTCTCTGGAACAAGATATTTGACACGTTCGGGCGACATTACGTAATATTTCTGATATTTTCAAAACAATTTTTTTCAATAAATAACCAGTCTGTTGAAAAAACTTAGTTGGATATCTTTGTTAACGCTAGTTTACCACTTATTTAATTAACTCTTTTATTCCTTGACTAAAAAAAATGAATTTATACTTCCTGATTTTATATAAAAATATCCTTTGGTGTGTTTCCAATAAGCGTCTAAATCAGGGTGCCTACCACATTTTGTGAGTCATTTCTAACCAGAGATTCAATTTGAATCAAGCAAAATGGACCTGTCACCTGTGTGCGAGTTCATTTCACTTCGTTCGAAGACATTCTCAAAAATAAAACCGTCATAGGAAAGATTATAACGAGTGTTTTTGCCACCTACTTTGACACGTTTTCACCTTGTGACGTTCATTGATCACCTGGTTAACTTGAAATTTCTACCTAACGCCAAGAGGTTTTTGGAGGGAATCTATAGGCGGAACAAAAATAAATAAACGAAATGACAAGTTTATCACAAGTGATGTAGCTGGTATCCCTCGAGGAAACACGGCCTTTCCTTTTCATCATATTCTGCGCAAGGGTACAATCCATCCATCCTTCGTCTGTGAAATCGATGAAACAAACGACGCTCAGTGGCCAACCAGGGATGAATAGGGTTTTCATTGGATATGTACATATTTAGAAGCTCTTCAGGTAAGCAGAGGGATTTAATCCGAAAAAGATAATCTCCTCCGGTTACATTCATATGTTTATCACATTTCACATAGTCGTGCGCCCCTTTCATAAAGATCCAAAGCGAGCGAAAACACTTTCTCTTTTTATTTCTCTCTCTCTCTCTCTCGTACGCCCAAAACATACGCACGAACACCTACTTCAAAGTACATACACGGGGTGGAAAAGATAAGATCCCGGAGGCAGACATTCGAATCGGGCGGACGAGTCGCAGACGTCACAGGGTGGTTCGTTTCCAGGAACAGAATTTTTGCGGAGGTGGATGCTGCGAATAGCGGTGGAGATAAGGTGGATTGATCTAAAAAAGGGATATATGCAGAGCGAATGAGAAGAGGGTTCGGAATGGAACCTGGGAAAAGGGATAAGGATGGAGGGGGGAGAGAAAAACATAGAAACAAAAGAGAAACAGTGGAGTGGGATGTGTATAGATAAACGCAGATTTGTCTTTGGAAATCTCAGACCATCAATTCTGTGATAACCAAATGGGTTGTGCTATTCGCCAAACCAAGGTAGACGGAACTTTCGAAGGGAAGATCTTAACTGCAGATAGCAATGTAAGACCCTGAAAAATGGCAAGGTGTGAGGGAACGAGAAAAGGGAAGCGACGAGTCTCAATTTGAGAAGTGGTAAAAGAGAGAGAAAAGTCGTTCGAGTATTTTTACCTCAGCGAGAGATGTGGCAAGCAAACATGAAGAGGAGAGGGGAAAAGGGTGGTCGCTGTTGGAAAAAGACCTCTGCATGTGAGACCTGATAAAACAGAAAACTCGAAAAGAAAGAAGCTCATTCAGGTCTTTTCCTCCTATTTTGATTGCTCTCAGAAGTACTTATCCGCGACATTTTGTCCCCTTTTCATCCAGGACACGGCGTCTCTCACTTTCATATTTCTCAACTTTTCCTCGTGCTACCTCCCGCGGAGAGTATCTTTCATTCTAACCTGTCATACCTCCGATAAGGAAACTTCCGCCTATTAACTTCATATAAAATAATACCTCACAAACCGTCAAGCAAAATAAACTAGGCGTGAACGTGTTTCATCATAGTAATTCGGAGAATATTGTTTTGGAGTGCTCGCCAAATGAACAAATTGGATTCTTGGTATTTCTTTTCCGTGGGTTTTATAAACAGCGATAACTACAAAAATTGTAAAAAAACATTAACCAACCAATTGTGCATAACGCCCACTATTACGAAAATAAGTGCTAAAATGATGACGTTCTAAAGAACTTTAATTATAATCCATCTTTAAACTCCCAAACAAAACAAACGGAATAACGACGATTATTTTAGTAATATATAGGTAGATTTAATTATTTCGAGGCCTTTCAAAGAAATAAACTTAAAAAAAATGTTATCATGTCTCTTATGTCCATCAACCTAAATTCTTCACTTTTTACGAAAAATTCTAATAAAATTATTTAGTAATTTCCTAATTCACATTTTAATTATAAGTAAGTGATTTAAATTACTTTCTATTTAAAAGGACAAATAAAAATTTGACTTACAATGGTGAATGGATTAATTAAGTAGTTAAACGCAATTCATACATGAAGTATGCAAATAATTATATAATTGATGATACTGTAATGAGTAGTTGCTTAAAATTATTGTTAAAAAAGTATAAGCATTAAAATTAAAAATTAACGCAAATAAAGGAACACGATAACGATCACTTTAAAGTATTCAATATTTTTTAGGTTTAATTAAATTATAAAGTATTATCTATATTATAAAAGCATATTGTACAGAAAATTTCTCTTCAACTTGAACACAAATTTTTAAATGAGCGCTAGATTTTTTAACTAATAATAGTGTATTCGGCAATATAAATTCCATATTATTAAAAGCGCAAAAGCTCCCACGCAAAATGTACTTAAATAATTTTTTTGCAGAAAGGAGGAAACTGTAAGAGATATAGTTCTGTAAAGGCCATGTTTCACATAAATCATTTTTCAATTGATTATTGCAACGTATATTATAAATGTTTAATTTTCGGTCAAAACATCATGATCAAGATGTAATAATCGAGGAAAATCCTGGTTATAGTTCTAAATATAGAATTATTTATATATTTTTAATCATAAACAATGATGATACCTCTGTTGAGTGACTAATAGTCTTCGGTTTTCATACGAGGAAAATGCAATTAGGAAAATAGCAATTCGCAAAACAGTTATATGTGGCCGTTGAATAGATATATGACTAAATTGACAAGTGTTATTCTTTTGAATTCATAAACTTGAAAAGACAACCGTAACCGTCCCTCATGCAAAAAAAAAATTCGAACTACTTTTTAATATTTCATGACATTGTTCCCAGCTAACTTGGTTAGTCAAGCGTTAGAAAGTTCCATTAAAACATGCCTGATACGTGTTGCATTTTCTTTAACTAAGCACCTAGTCGATACATGAGCTAAACTACCTGGGTATTAAAAAAATCCAGACTCAAAGAATGATCAACATAAAAGTTATTCATGTTTTATCCTCGACTAATAAATTGGAAAGAGAGTTAATGTCAAATAGATTTGGAATAGACTCTCGGTGACCGTTCATGTAATGTGTGTTACATACCTACCTAATAATAATAAATGCTCTGAGTTTGAAAAAGAGTAAATCATTTCGAAGACGAGGTAATAAAATACTTAATACTGATATTATTAAGAAGTAATTATCTATAGTCTTACTAACCGAGGGTATGAAATGACGTTTAGGAGATTTAAGTTACTCATTCTTTGGCAGTCGACATTCTCTTTAGTCAAGGTGTAACATTTTTACCTTTGAAGTAGGGTAAGTAAAAACACTTGTGATTCCACTCGATATTTTTTACTTACTTTTTTACTTACTTTTTTACTTACCCTACTTCATTATGGATAGGTTCCACGTAGTGAAGCCTGAAAGCGTTACATTTTTACCTTTGTCATATAAAGCAGGTATTCTTGGGGAACCCTGACATTTCCGTCATCTTCATTAATAAGGTTACAGATTTTAAATAAAATGTTTCATTTTTTGTAGAGTTTACTTAACACCATAGACTAATTCAAATAGTTTCATTGATTTCTTTTTTAACTATTGAACCAATTACAATTATCTATTTTGAAAAACTGTATCCTATTTCGCAGGTTAAAATCAACTTAAAGCTGTACATCGATTAAAAATTTAAATCTTCATCGACTACTGTCTATCTTATGACTAGAATAGATGTTTGAGAAATAATAGGTTTGATATTAAATAACGTAAATGTCATTAATATGAACTTATAGAGGTCAGTTCATGACAGTGAAGGTCACAAATAATATTACATTCTTTTTTATAGTCATCGCAATAAACAATATTAATCGTTAAAATAAGATTCATAGGTACATGTCATCGATAAATCAACATTTTTGGCCGTATAGAAACCAATTACAGATGATCGCAATCATTATTTTTAAGCTGCCGCGGTATTTCAAAGAGATTTCGACATTTTAGCTTTTAACGCATAAGCTTTTAACGTTTTAATAAAATTAATGAAACCGACACACACACATGAATGACATTAAGGAAGTGATTTCTTCTAATAGCCGATTCCCATTCGACGATGACCATAAGATCTTTCTACACCACGGTTGAAGTCTTCTCTGAGAACGAAGCGTTTCCTGTGCCCAAGAAAACCCAGAATTTAGTATTTCTTCCAGTTTGAATGTCAGTTGACAGGCACACACTATGACAAATAAACTATCACGAGACATATAGTATATTTTATTTCATGAACCTGATGGAGTCAACCTAATAACCAGCCACGCAACTTCTAGACAAGAACGACCTTCTCGCTCACCTTCCAAACCACAAGCTCCTCATCCGTCCACCTCCTCCCCCCCCCCCTTTTGCGGCAGCAGTGGACAGAAGGGTGTCGTTGTTCTCCGTCTGGGATGAGGAGAGTCACTTTTCTGGCGAGACTCTCTCTCTCTTTCCACTTCTATGCTGAAAGTGGAACCCACCAGGTGCTGAAAGGCTCAATCGTCCTTCAACCGATTCCAACGACACCCAGCTCATCTCCTCGAGTCAATTTTGATCAGTCATCTTTGGTTCGAATTTTTAAGGACTAAAAAACAGGAGTTAAACGAATTACAAATACCACAAGAATTGTAGTAAAGCCGTTGCGTGCGGAGGAAATTATTCATTTATTTTTCAATTGCCCACAAACGGCACTAGTAAAATTACGGTGGACGGCATAACAACTTTTTTTTGTAAGAAGGACGAGATGAAAATATATCCACGCCCTAGGCATAGAATGAACAATCCAGCTTGGGAATCGAACCTGCGACCACCGTGTTGGCAGACGAGGGCGTTACCCCATCACCACCGACTCCAAAAAATTACGGCGGACAGGGAAAGGAACTGACATAAACGAATGTGTGAATGTGAATTTCTCCCGCCGTTGGGCTTATTATGCCGGTAAGTTCCATCCTCACCCGACAAATCCATAGTGCCGATGGTATTTCCTTGGTCGCTTTTTCCTGCTTCGATAATTAAATGATACATAAATGTAATATTTAATTCTACATTGAGTATGGGTGCTCTTTCCCGTCGTCACTAACCATAACTTCTTCCTGTAGTCAGCAAAGAATTTTACGTTACTTATAAATGATGTTTCTTGCCTTACCTCCGTCTTTAATAAGGAATACCTCTTTGGCATCTTGGACATCATTTACGCTTACTCTGCTTTTATTAGTGCCTTCTTCTGCCTAATATTAAAGCTTAGCATTGCATAATTACCATGATTACTTTGTACTTATTCGTCAAGTCTTACGTCTCTTTTCTCACCTCATGGATAATTTCTATGTCTTAATATTTCGTAAGGGTTATTCGCTGCTTATATTCTTGTGTTTCTATAGTTTATTTTTCAGGTGCAGTATTCCGTCCGCGTTCCATAGTCTCGCTCACACATTTTTATAGGAACATTATTTCAGATTCTACCTTGCCATTCAATCCCAATTAATTTCAATCGATGCTGTTTCTGTTTTATCATTATTTATACAATGCCTGTGAACCAATTTGTACGGTTTTCTTAAGACAATTATTAGTATGAATTTAATTCATGGCGATAAATTTTGTATAATTTTCTATTATTTGTGCTAATCTCATACTCTGACCATTTTAAAAGTTATGTGGACCCAAAATATTCAACAGTTTAACGAAACAAAGGAAAAGTAAATCTAATTTGATATAATATGATATATTGATTACACAAGGAGAGTGATCCAGCGGAATGTTAATGGGACTTGAAATAGCTAAGAAGAATGAGAAAATAAAAAAGTTATGGAATATATGTGGCAAATATCGTATTCAAAGACCTAAACATTCAACTAGGTATTAGCATTTACAATTTTGTATAAAAGAGCAGCAAAATGATCAATCATCATTTGTAGGAACAGTTAAAATTCTATCAAACTAATAAAGACGCAGTACCTAAAAATTAATATCATGTATACCGGTAAAATGTGGGGAATATGTTAAAATTGCTGACTCAAATTTCTGTTTCGAGTGACAAACATACCTATATACAGTATCTCCTTAAGAGACAAAAAAGTTTCAAAAATATTTAATTTTTCCAAAAAATAAAGGATAAACCCGAGGCATTTTGTGTAAATTGAGAGACTACATACTTCAAATGAAAAAGATCCAGACCTAGCAATTATTTCTCAGTGAGAAATAATAGCGTTATCTTTAATTTCCCTCTGCCAACTATCAACATTTTGATTATTTTGAGGAATAAACGCATAAATCGAACTGATTGTTCATATGCAAAGTATACTCTGAGACATAACTGTGTAATTAAACGCCAAACTAGTCGTTTTATATCTTTTATACGATTCCTCGAATGAAACCGGTAATGCAAGCCAAGATTCCTCTCAACTGTTTCCAGAATGGTGACTTCAGTGATGTTCCAAGAAGGTTAATAATAGACACAAGAGTGGGTACCAACAACTCTTGGAACTCCTGGAGTTATTTTTCCAGGGGGAGAATACGAAGAATTTCAATGTGAAGGGTCTGAGGATATTTTATGGAGAAATATGGATTCTTTAGGTGCAAAGTTTAGAAATATTCGTATACAAAATTATAATCTAGGAATGCGCAACACTAAAGCCTTGAAGAAAAAATACTTCTAAAAAAGCAAAATTATACTTTTTATCCATAGTACTATAGTTTCATTACAGTGTCTACAAATCAAAAGATACCAACTACAGTACAGTTGGATTTGAAGAGAGAAAAATATTGATTCTTCATTAAGTTGATCTTATTTTCATTAAAACGGTTGGAATTCCACAATTCTCTGTAGAAATGTAATTTATGAATTTTAATGAAATTTCAGTATGATTATCATCATCCGGAATTGCTTTATAGCTGACTTTATAGTTCAAACATCTGCGGCAATTACTGGAGAGAATAAAATACATTCAGCTACAAAGATACGTTTAGGTGATTTTTCTTAATAATTCAAATTACACTGGAACCAAATGAAACTGAAAAATGTTTTTAAAAGGATGAAGAGTCGTACTGAGTAAAGTGTTTAGTATTTAATAACTATAGATTAGATGTTATGATGTAGATGTAGTAATTTTAGTCTTCCCTAGACATTCAAATTTGATATATGACAGGAAAAGAGAGATAATTGAGAATCTATCACTCCTAAGTAATCCTTTTTATGTGCGCACGAAACAATCTCAAAATAATAATTATTAGCTTCTACACAGATTAAAAACTCTATATTTGGAAATCTCCAATTCGAATATTTTTAATAAAAGTAACAATAAAGATTTCATGAGGGAAAAGGCCATACATATTTTCAATAATTTGATTAACATGATTAAGAAATCAGGCATGAAATTATAAAACTTTTCACATTAAAAAGGCAGTAATATCTTTTCTTCATACATGTAAATTATTATTGTAAAACTAAACTTGTTTAATAAAGTAAATCTTCATTTTCTTAATCTATTGCTTCAGCAACGGCACCACTTTTAAACGTATACATATTAACACAACTTGAGGACAGAAACATTTCAAGAAAATGATTCACTTATTTGTCGGTCCACGTACAGGAAAAATATAGTTTTCTTTATCTTTTAAATGCAATGCCGATTTATTTGATATTTGAATTCAGATAAATTGTATTTACTATAGCTTAAGATTAGCACCGTAAAACGATTTCCAATAGAAAATATTATCAATGTATCATAAAATTGTTGTCGGATGAGATTCACTCATTAATCTAAACAACGATTCACTATTTTTCAGTTAAACATCCATGTACCGCTAGAAAAAGAAGATCTTTACTTAAGAAAGTGAGGAAGTATATGGATTTGAATAAAGACCAAACAGGTGAATATCATTTATGAAAATAAGCAAGAATTTCACGAACTACGTACATAGCACGGGACCAAAGTTGTTTTCCTCTATTTATATTGCAATGAAACCTGCACCAGTATACTGCTTTTAATCACGTAGTTTTCCGTAAATAAGAGGTTTGTTAAACAAATAAATTTTGTAAATATAATTTAGTTTTACTTGTTGGATCAACCGGCCCGAATTTTAAGGATGAGTGCTGTAACGAATTTCTGTGTATTTTCCTCTGATAAGCCTCAAGAAACGTCAAAAGAGAACGTAAAGAGGGAAGAAGGTGGATGGGGAAAGAGTGGCGTGTATGAAGAGATGAAGGGAGTCTGGGGAGCGAGGCATCAAGAGTTAATTTGGACATGAGTTACTGCCGGAAGGGAAAAGGAAAGAAGCAAGGTAAAATGAAATTCCAAAAATTTTAAATAATAGTGAAAAATATATATTTAAAGACAGAGATATGGATACATACAATCTATGCAAAGAATGAATAATGAGAGCGTCAACACCATAACGAAGACCAAGATGAAGAAATCAAAAATAGAGGCAAATGTAAACTGAAGCTGAGAGGAGATAAGATGATAAAGTTCCTAAATGATCCTTCAAATGATACAAGGAGAAAGACTGAATAAAAATTTCCATCAGCTAACGATAAAGAGAAGGAAAAATAATTCAAGACACCTTACGTACAAAATAAAAGTTCGACTTTGTCCAGTATTCTGACTAGAAAATATATAGTAATACATTTTTAAATATAAATCGAGCTATTTTTCAAATAAAGTATCTTTAGCTCTCCTATATCACCTTGCATATAATAATTCCCATGAATCCTTTAGAATCATGTTAGTCATCCCAATTTAAGTAGTAAATTAAATAGTGATGAAGAAATAGGAAGTTAATGATCCATGTATTCATTTTCATATTTTTCATAACTAATCATTCATCAATCACATTTCGTCGAAAACGACCATTTTATATTAAGGTATGATCTAGAAAGTTAAATATTCAGATTAAACATCCATATACGCTCGTTTTAAAACAGTATAAGATAATAAAAACAAATAATAAAGCATTCGAAAATGGAGAAAATTAATACCTCTTTAAAAAATTGCTATCCTTTGACCAATATTACTTTTATAAAACCTATAACTTCTATAAAAACATAGGATAAGGTTTCTATAAGTTACACGGAAATTATTTTACGCATTATTGAATGAAAACAGAGGTAGGAAATCCTCATATCAGAATATAAATTATACTAAATGCTGGCGCCATTTATGATATCTGGCTCTTATTAATCCTTAGAGAGATTCTGGAACCGTAACGAACATAATGGACGGGAAAAGCTTGATTTTTACATTTTACTTTCCCTCAGGAAACGAAATTCCTCACGATTAAGTCACGCGATTCCGTCATGAAAAAAACACGCAATAATATGGAGGGGGGGGGGGAAGCATCAAATAAGCACGGAAAAACAACGGAGGAAAAAAAGGGAATTCTAAGGCGACCCGCTCCCTGGGTTTGACAAATGAGTACCGTCTTCATTACGCACATCTACGGAGAGCCATATCGCGGTATATCTATGCGTTACGCCCCTTTCTCCGTAGAAATTCCACAGAAAAATACGAGCACACCTGCCGGGAAAAGGAACGAAGATAGCTTCATATGAGACTGCCGTGATGAAGGACGCTAAAAGAGATTTCGCCTAATGCCCGTCATCACTGGCGGAGGAGGGTAACGTATAATTTCATCGGGAGTCGACTTGGTTTGCAGATGTTGGAATGAGATCATCATAAGGGGAAAATGGAGGCAAAATGGAGGCCATAAGAAAGATCTGCTGTCAAGGACACGAGTAAGGAACCCATTATCGACAGACTGATCGGATTATTTCGACACCTAAGGTCCTCTAATGAAAAGGAATGCTGCGGAGTAAAAATTGGATCCTCTACGAAGCTTGCCCGTACTGTGTAGCGGCGTGGACGTGATTGATCCAGTCTAAAAAAAAAAAAGAATCTGGAGAGGAGGTCGACTCTTAGTCCATCACGTACACAATTTTACGGGAAACTGGAGAGCTAACCGCTAAAATTATTTCAACCCATAATTTTATTATCACCATTATTATGAGAGCGAAGAAATTTTCTATCGATTTCTTCCAATTTGTGGGGATTGATATGGGATAGCTGTTAGTAATCAGGAAAACCTAATGACGAGAGTATTTTCAGTAAACTAATCCCTAGCCCCCTTTCCGCTGAAAGTTGCAAGGAGGTCGTCTGAAAATGCATTAGTATTAAATCTCTGTTAATGGAAAGTAGAAAAGTTTCGGCTAAAAATGTCCTTAATATGTATGCATTAGTGTATTTACTTGGTATGTATTACTGTATTTAAAAAATGTGTAGAGCACATAATAAATATTGTTAAATGAAATTAAATGCATTCTTTAATCTTATTGAGCTTGCTTTTCTGCTTTCTGGCTTAAAATGGAAACTAAGATGTTGAAAATTACCATGAAAGATAGTGGAGGTTATACAATAGTTGTAAGTTTACGTAACGTTAGTGCCGACCGGGTTAGCCTGGCGGGTAGCGTGCTCGCCGGCTAACTGAAAGGTCGCGGGTTCTAATCCCGCCCAGAGCATGGATGTTGTGTTTGTGCAGATGGGTTTTTTCAATGAGTTGAAGAGGTGTGAAATGACCATAGCCGTCGAAGCACCCTATAAACAAAAAGAATACTACTACTACTCAAATTACTTACCACTGCAGTCATGTCATCAGTGAATAGAACACAGCTCAAATAAGAGTTTGTCTGTACATCAGTTGTGAGGTCATTTATGTATCCTAAGAAGACCAGGCCTAACGCTTATTCCTGTAAAACTCCTTATCTAATCACTAACTGTGAGGAAAAAATAGATATCCTCATTCATCTGCACAGCTACCTAATGTTGAGAACTGTTGAGATATGTCCTAAGCCACATTTGGGCTTTCCCTTTAATTGCTATACTTTCAAATTCGGATTGTATCTTTTCATGGCTGGTAGCATCAAATGCCGTCTTTCATTTTTAAAGTATAAACCCATTGCCTTATGCCTTTCAATTACTTTGTTATGTGATGTAATCAACAGTGTTAAAAAGTTCCTGCTCAGTGAAATTCCCTGTTTTAAATCCATATTGGTTCACTGATAGCTGATAATTACTTTTAAGGAGGTGGGTTAGATGTTTTACCAAATTGGGGATAATTGATATTTGCTCTCACCTTTGTTCTTGTTTGACCTTAATACACTTCAGTCAGCTATAGGATGATATACACATGTTGATCACATCCTATTCCATTTTAGTGTAACCAAATTTATTATATCAGCTCTATTGTAATAAATAAAATCCTAATAATGCATAATAATATGGTCTTTACAAAATACATACCAATTTCACGTGAGTAATGGAATGATAGGAATGCATGTTGAGTTTTAATTGAGACCTTCTTGCAGTGAATTAACCTCACTTGAATCTGGTGTTGAACGAAGTGAGATGGTGTGTATGCTGGCTGTACCTGCATCTGTCACATGTCATGATCTCCTGTTGTTTACGGCTGCATGCCAAGCTGACATGCAACATCTACGAATCATTAGAGATTCGACCCCGAACCAGTATATGGCTTTAGTAAAATTTCGTTCTCAGGTGAGTAAATAGTGTAACCAATGGAATTGGATGTACTGGGAAAAATGCTCAGGGCTCTTCATATGTGATTTAACTTTTTTGAGTCAGAACTCTTTGTTTAAATAATAAAAGGGAACAACTGGGAGAGTAACATTTAAAAAAATGAAACTATGTGCATAGAAATCTATGCATTTGCTTCGTATTTTACCAAAACTTGCCAAATAGGAAACGAATTTTTGGTAGCATGGCCCACTTTCATCAGCAATAGCAAAGGGAACTCTGAATTCCCTTTGGCTTCACTGATATATTACCTGTATATGTCTCACTCCTTTGCTTTTCACTGTGCATCATCTCATTTCTTTAAGGAATCTAAAGAGTGGCACACTGATTTACCAATTCAAATTTTAAGTATTACAGAATCAGGCCTCATATATAATGGAATAATGATGTAGCACTTTCCTATAAAATATATGCTTTAATATGACATGCGTTTCGACTGACTGAGCCATAATCAGGTACAATATAAGAAACAAGAAGAACATAGATTGTTTCTATCCTTCCCTTGTTTCACTATATATACTGTGTATTCTTGTTTATTTTCTTGTAGCTCATGATTTGATTTATTTTATGTTCTAGGGCACACCAGATAAGAACAAAAATTCAATAATGCAACAACAAAATCACTGTTCAACAAGATGGCTCAGTGAATTGAAACTTGCATCTTATTTAAGTATTTATTAAGTGTTACATTTTTATTTCATTATTAATTATAACTTTTTCATTCACTTTCAAGTCTTTTGCCATGCTTTCTCTTAAGTATTTCAGAATTGCCTGTGACATATTGATTGTGATAATCCTGTTTTTTGCATTGTAGTGAAAGTCCCTATTATTTTGTGCAGCAGTAAAAACTAATTTGTATATGTTTAGTGAAATGTTTGTCATTGATTATGCTACAACTCTTTCAGGAGGCTGCTGATGAATTTTACAGAACCTTCAATGGAGCACCATTTAATTCCATGGAGGAAAATGTGTGCAATTTGGCTTATGTATCAAGGGTTGAGACAGTGCGTGAAGACGCAGGCGAAGATGTTCTCTGGCCTCCGCTTCATCACACTGAACTGCCAACTTGTCCTGTTTGTTTGGAGCGTATGGATGAATCTGTTGATGGCATCTTGACTATCCTGTGCAATCATTCCTTCCATGGTAGCTGCCTGTCAAAATGGGGAGATTATACGTATGTTCCTTTGAATTTCTCTTTATTTATTGTTTTATTATTAATAATAGAAATATCAAAGTACATAAACTGCAATTCTTTTATGTCCCAAGATACTATTCATGCTTTAGTACTTTTTCATTGCTTTGAGTTGGAAATTTACTAATGGGCATGTGAGTGAGGTTCTCAGAGGTTTGATGTGGTTTAGGTGATAGAGATGATTTCTTGTCATAATTTTTGTTTTTAAGCATGCATTCAACATCCAATCTTTTTAAATATTTTTCTCTGCATTCCATTATTAGTTATGTGTTCAAACATTCCATATGCCTAACCAGAAATGCTATTCAATACATTTCTATAAATCCATACCTATATTATACAGCTCAAAATATTGTTTCACAATTAGATAATGTGTGTGATTTTAGGAACTGCCAAAATTAATGCTTTAAAGTGGGAGGTCAATGTGTAATGATGCTTTACGATGTTTATCTAATTATGACAAGAGAGCAAAAAGTGAAACTAGCTATCTAAAAAACTAAGTGTATTAAAATTAACTGAGGAAGCTGTCACTTGCTAGAATTCCATAATGACACAAAATATATAGGTTTAAAATGGATTCTGCATGTTGTTCGGGTATCCACCATGTTCGTTTACTTGTGTTGACAACAGTTTCGCCAGCATTTCAGCGGCCGGCTTCAGGTCGAGCGTAGATTGCTGCTGTTTTCGCCACCTTTATATA
>WURS02265129.1:0-19132 GCA_011762765.2 Rhinocypha anisoptera | reverse complement strand
GGTTTGAGTGGCCACACGACGTGGGTTGAGCTTGGTTTTCGAGTCCGCCCGACTCTCGCCCTCTGGCGGCAACTTCAGCTTTGACTTGCTCATCCGACGGTTCTTGAGCTTGGTGATCGATTCGCTGAGTTTCGATGTTCTTGGGTCGAACAGGGGCTCCTCGTGAGCGGTGGTATGAGTGCCCGTTTTGGGTGTTTTAAAGTCCTTCCAGGTGAAACGTTCGTCGTCGTACTCGGTGAGTCCTTGTGACTCGATGTGCAACGACTGCACCGCAGTCGAGGGCAGATCTGCGATGGCCGACTTGGAGAAGCTGAACTTATTGCCCTCCTTCATCGAGTTATCTATCGGAACATAACGTTAGTCAAAGTCAAAGTCAGTATTAGTGTGCTTCACTTTTTTTGCTCTACATTCAAAACTCAAATCGAATAATTTCTGAATTATTTTTTCTTTTATAACTGATATAAGTTGATATAAGATATCACACTATTAAAAATACTGTCTAGTTATAACCTGACATTGAACACGTTTCTGGTTATAATCGTACAATTTCAAAAATGTAAGCTTTTAAGGTGACAATTTAAGAAAAGTTGGCTTTTAACCGCACAATTAAAAAAAGTCAGCTTATAATCGTTGATTGTCTGCTTATAAATTTACATGTTTAAATTGAAAGTCTATTATAAAAACTTGTCGAGTTATAACCAGAAACATGCTCAATGTTGGGTTATAACCTGACAGTATTTTTAACAGTGAAAGATATAAGTCAGTACTATATCAGTTAAATAGTTGTTGAAGAACATTTGTAAGCAATTCTCAAACTTTACTAAAAAGCATTCTTATACTAATTTTTTAAAGAATATGTCTACCAATATCAAAATACTCAATTGACTTTTTTGAGTTCAAAATAAAAACTTTATAATTCATCATAATAGTTTGAAGTTTGAATCAGCTCATAATTAGATTACAGATGCAAATCTTTCCGAATAATCTTACCCTCCGACGTGCTTTTCTCATCTTCCTCACTCATGCTGCCTCTGTGTGTGTGTGTTCGATCAGATACTGGTTTACTTGTGTCGGTGTGTCACCAGGGTACCCAAATTACCACCAATAACAAAAGAGGAATTAACACAATCAAAGAGAACATTTCACTCTATAGAGTATATTTATATCTAAAAGTAAACTTGTTTATATGCAATTTAATTAGTTTTAATTTTACAGTTGCATTAATTGATTTTAAAGTTAGAAAAGTTAGGAATTTTTTAAAATGAAACAGTTATTTTACAACACTGTTAAAGATACAGTCGGTTATAAGTATAGCTCGTTTTCGCTGGTACAGGACCGTAATTTTGTATGTTAACGGACCTCATTTGTTAGCTTTTTTTGTTGCCGAACTAATTAAATTTTTTGGTGCACAACCCACGAAAACGAGCTATAGTTATAAGCCAACTTTTCTTAAATTGTCACCTTAAAAGCTGGTATTTTTGAAATTGCAAGATTATAACCAGAAACGTGCCCAATGTTAGGTTATAATCAGCGAGTATTTTTAACAGATTGAATCGTGAAGTTTTCATGTTTCATCAATAATGAAAATATGTTTAATATTCATCTACATCTCAATGTCTAATTGAAAATGATCAACTTGTTTAAACTACTAATTATTATATCTTGGTTTGTGTCTTTTATCAACTCCGAGTCCATATTTACCTACAAATGGACCAGTTTAAAACGAAACGACTATACAATAAGTCGCTATCTCGATATTTTACGGCCTAGGTTAGAAGACATCACCGAGCTTTACGATGGTTACGTGGATCGTGTGATCAATGCCAGCATGACACAATTTGTTGACATGGACTATGAATGTGATTTCTTCACGGTGATGCCATTTCGAGTTTATATCATCTTCTCCGGTTTCGACGAAGAAGAACGACGAAGATTCATGTTGTGCCATTTGTTCATGTTGCAAGACACCTCTCCCTTTCCCGAGTTTGACTTTGCTCTCGATCACGCCGACTGTCAGAGTGTTAGGGGAACATTTGATATTTCAAATTAATTTTTGGATAAATAAAAGAATTTTTACATTTTTTAACTATAAAATCAATATGATTCCAAAAAAGTTTAAATTTTGACTATAAATTTTTTAAAATTGAAGCTATGTCTGATTTGGCGTTACGCATTACAGTGCTTTTGCTTTTTACTCCTCTTCTACTGCTTAAACGAGTAGAGCGATAAAAAAAAGTCACTACGCATGCGCAACACACGAGACGCACAAATAAATTTATCGTTTATAAGTTTATCGCATGCGCAATATTCTGGCTCAAAATGTATCAAAGAAACTTCTATAAAAACTTAAATCTTAGCCAAGCATATTTAATATTATATGGTGAGTGTATTGATTTCAAATATCTGAAAAACAATACTAAATATTTGATATTAGGATATTTTGTTGTTTTTGAACAAATAACACTAAAAATATACATTTGCAAACTAATAAAACTAATTTAAAATAATTATAAAATTATTTTGCCGGTTTTGATTTTGGCAAAGCTTACTTGGCCTAAAAAAGTCGATTTAGCCTAGACTAAGTACGCAAAAAAATAAATAAATTTAAAAATGCAACTTTGCCTAGGCAGAGTGTCACTTGGCCTAGGCAAAGTGACACTTTGCCGGTTTGTCTACTTGGCCGGTAACATATATACGCAACACTAAATACATTTAGATTGAATTTAAAATTAAATTGTAGATCCAGCAAAAGTTTTCTTGATCTAAGTAGAAAGATGGCAAAAGAAAAAAACATCTGGCAAAATGCAATAAAAATATACAATGTGAACAAAGATGAAGTTAAATCTCGCGTGCCAAACAACAATATTTAAAATGACACTATTCTACTGTTTCACTAATGTTAGGTCAAGAACCTTGATTACGATTATTTAAATTCAGTTTGACTCATGCAAATATACACGAACTTTGATTAAATGAGCTTTGTTCAGTTTAGCTTAATCAGATTCTTGAAACTAAAACCATTGAAGCTGCAAGGAGACAACAAAAACAATAAATCCAACAATTTTGTGTTTTATTCATCTAACCAAACTGTACACTGTTATAAAGACTGTCTGGTTATATTCTGACATTAAACACGTTTCTGGTTATAACCTTACAATTTCAAAAAAGTTGGTTTATAAGTGTTAATGATTTTCCAAAATGTCAACAACATATAAACTTACATGTTTAAATTAAAAGTTTATTAAAAATTGTCGAAATATATTTAGAAACGTGCTTAATGTTGGGTTATAATCGGACAGTATTTTTAACTTTGTATAAATAATTATTATAAATTAGTAATTAGTAAGAATCATATTATAATAATATAAATACATTTATTTATGTGTATTCAACACACATTTGTTTGTTTATATTAATCTTAGTTCTTCAGTTTCTATCCTTCCTTTCCAGACAAAACAAATTTTGCATTGAGATTCTGATTAAATCCATTTTTATCACTTTATCTCTATTTCTCCCATGTCCATCTAAAACAAGCAAACAAATTAAAAGAAAGTAATGAGAATTAATGAATTAGAACAAAAATCATCACGGTAGATTTGTGTCATCATTGCTCTTGATGAAATGAAAGATAAAACGAAAGCTGTCAATTTCAATTTAGATCAAATATATATAAAACCTTAATATAATGAAACAGTTGTCACCAAAATGATTAATAAAAAACAAAAAGAAATCCATCGCAATTGTGCAATTTGTCAATGTAAATAGAGAATGCGAGAGTGAGAAAGAGAAAGAAAAGAAGAATAAATGGGAAATGAGTGAAAAAAAGAGTAAAAATAAATAGGGCAAAAGGCAAATTCATTAGAGATTTTGCAGTGGTAACAAGAAGAGAAAAGACAAACAATGTCAAATTAAATAAAAAACCCCACTAAGCTTTGGTCTATTGGGATCTAATTAATCCCGATAAGAGTTTTGGAGTGTAATCAACAATTGAACAAATCTCTTGTTTACTTCTTTTTGTTCTCATTCTCTTTCTCTCTCCACACTTAATTAAACTGAAGCTTTTTGAGATGTAAACACATTTGATGAGCTACCAACTTTCAAGTTCAATGTCAAACTTGTTGTTTTCAATATTCTAGCATTCTAGCGTTTTTCAGTTATATAATACTCCAATAATTACTTCAAAAACAACTTAATTTTTCATTAGAGAAATAAATGTATGTCAATAGATCATTAAATTGTGACGCATTTAAGACGCATCTTTGTTGTTATTAAAATTTTAAATTTAAAAAAATTAGTTTATATGAAAAGCTAGGGAACTTTAACTTATTCAAGTTTGCAGTCTGATAAGCAAATAGCAACCGATAAACTGGTGGTAAATTTTAATCTTCTTTTTTACACATTTTTATTCTTTCACTGACTTTATTTCTTCTTTATTCTATTTATTTTAGTCTTTTATTGACAATGCTTGTAGATAGATAGAAATCACCTTGGGCAAATAATATATTTATAATAATAGAAAAGTTAATAACCTTTCTAAGTTATAAGTTGAAAGTTATGAATAGATAAGTAATGTATAAATAAGTAAATAGATAGATAAATGGTTAGATACATAAATGAATTGGTGGATAGATACATAGATGAATAGATAAATGGATAAATAAATAAATAAACGGATAAATGATTAGATAGATAAATAAACAGATAAATAGATAGATAAACGGAAAGATAGATAGATAGATAGATAGACAGATAAATGGATAAACGGATAGATAGATAAACGGATAGATAGATAAACGGATAAATAGATAGATAGACGGATAATTGGATAAACGGATAGATAGATAGATATACGGATAATTGGATAAACGGATAAATAGATAGATAGACGGATAGATGGATAAATAGATAAACGGATAAACGGATAGATTAAAAATAGATAACCGCGTCATTTACGTCATGCACAATCATGCCATGTAAAGTACATTTTGGACACAGTGTTACTAACGTCATCTTGTGAGTTATGAATCTAAATATAGTTTTAGTTTAAATCAAACTAACTTTACTTGGTTGAGTCCATATTAATTAAATAAATAAATAACTAAATAAATAAAAACATCACACAAGTGTACAGTGTTTATGTGAAAGGTGAACATTCATCAACTTAATGTCCATGTTCAACTTGAAATGGGGATTAAAAATACGATCATCTCTCGCTTGTGTGCTTAGATAACGCAAACAAGTTATATCAGTTTGAAATGAAGTAATTTATTGGTTTATTTGATATAATTCAAGATTTTCTTATCTTCTTCTCAAATTCTCTATATTCAATTTTTTAAGTAATTCTTAATATTTATTAAGAATTAGATAGAATGAAAAATGATATAGTTGAAAATTACATTTATTTTTGAAATTACACCGTGAAGTTTCACCGCATTTTAGTGATGATATCATATTCATTAAAATAATTTAATTTTAGATTTTAATCACATTTTATATTTGAGCCCATTCTGATTAGAAAATCACGTCACACTTGCTGTGTGGGTATGGTTTCTATATTGAGATATATTACCTTGATTCAATATATAAGTAAACAGAGTCCAATTTAATTAAAAAACCTAAATGACGTGTTTCACTACGCGTTTTGGCTATCGTCACGCAAGTAATTATAATAATAATAATATTATTATTATTTAAATGTAACTGGCCAAGTAGACTGTTACTTTGGCTAGACAAAGTAGTATACTTAAATAGTATAATTTAAAATACAACTTGGTCAAAGCAGTTTCACTAGGGCCTATTCAAAGTGACACTAAATCAGGTTGTTTACATGGCCGATAACATATACATGTACATGCATATATGATATAGTCATTTTGAATAGACTGGGAATTTTGAGTATATTAGGCATTTTAAGCATTTTTTGGCAGACTGGGCAGTTTGAGTAGATTTGAGATTTTGAGTTGAATAACCAATTTGAGTAGACTGAGCATTGAGTAGATTCGTTTTTTTTGGGTAAACTAGACATTTTAGGTTGACTGAGCATTTTGAAAACATTTCCTTTGCTTACAAATGATTAGTTTGGGAAAATTAGAAACCACATTTTGAACATTTATTCCAAAATTCCTAGTTTGGCCTAAATGACTATTACATATATGCATAAGGTTAAAGATTTAATTATAATCTAAATATATAGATATAAAAAAATTTCAAACGTCAAGTACATGTTACGTAGTTTTCATTTTTAAGGGTCTATTTTAATTAAAACCTACCACAAGTAATACGTGTATCTCAAATCCAAATTTAGTGTTTTTAATCAAGTTTTACTGGAGTCCATTTAAATTAATTATTAAAATAAAGTAGCTGAAGTCGGATTGTGAGCTTGAAGGAAATATGTTGTTTTGTTTACGTTTTTACGCAAAGGGTAGTGTCAAATCAGTGTGTCTATTCTGGTCACACCAAACACCTTTGCATCAATCTAGATATATCTGTCGTCAATCGAGCTCGAATGTGTGCTTATTTATCCTTATCACATTTGAGTATATAATGTGAAGTAACCAAATGGGTTTGATATCACCATTTCTCGATTTCTCAAGTTGAAGAGTGATCAGAAGCTCTCTGGACCAGATTTGGCTGACTCAACATTTGGCACTTTGACAAGTCCCACCTGGAGTAACAAGTTTTTGGACCCACCGATTCTGGATGTTTCTTCCGTTTGCCGCACTCAGTACCCGTTTGTGTCAGTTTTCCCCACTGTTACTCGCAACGCGCCGTTTGCTGTCTCTCTCGTCGCCAGTGTACAAAATGGGAACAAACTCTCCAACTCCGATCAAGTTTGACTTGGCCGAAATCGAACGAATTCGCTACGAGTTCTCCGACCCGAAGTATGCCGGTGGCCAGTTGCGACTGTTCAAGCGTGACGATGGAATCGGACTGCTACGAATCGAGCATTATTCAAAGAAAAATTGCTTCTCCGGCTGCATGATGGCTCAGCTGACTACGATTCTTGAAGAGCTGGTCCAGTGGAAGGAGGTAGGTTTTCGAGTTACACATGCGCAGTGTTGATTTTGATTAATGTGTTCCACTCGTAAATTCTACCAAAAAAGGGTCGTGCGGTGATTCTCTACGGTCAGGGTGGATTCTTCTCGTCGGGCGGTGATCTCGATACGGTTCGGCAGATCAGTGACACCGAAGGTGGACGCAAGATGATCACATTGATGCAGTACAATCTGGCCAAACTGGAATCGTTGCCTCTGATTACGGTGGCCTATGTCCGGGGTATGGCGATTGGTGGCGGCGCGGAGCTTCTCACCGCATGTGATATTCGCTTGTCCACTGACAACGCGGTGCTTGGATTTGTTCAGGTTAGTTTGGTACGAATAACACATACTCAAGTTTTCCACATGAAACGACTTAAATGTCTGTTGTAGTTAAATTATATTTATATATATTGTTAGAAATACTGTCTGATTATAACGTGACATTGAGCGCGTTTCTCGTTATAACCCTACAATTTTGAAAATATCAGCTTATATACGTTCATTTTCAAAATGTCTGCTTATAAACTTACATGTTTAAATTAAAAATCTCTAACAGGCTTTTCGAGTTATAATCAAAAACGTGCTCTATGTTGAATTATAATTAAACAGTTTTTCTACACTGTTATAGAAATACTGTCTAGTTATAGAAATTATATAAAAGACTTGTCACACTTTCAAGCCAATGCCTAATGCATATGTTGTATTGTATTTATATACAACTAGTTAGTTCATTAACAATAACAGTAAACTTTGATTTGAAGTGCACCAGTCTCAATACAGATAACTACACTCTATAAACTCAAGGGTTTTCTTATTAAAAAAGCTTTAACCCTTTTGCTCCCAAGGACGTATGGGTCCCGTTCATTCAATTAGCGATATAAGACTTTTACTGATAATCTTGAGAACAAAAAGGTTAATGTCTTTGCAGTAAAATTTTATTATTGCAATAGCGGTAATGCGTTAAAAAATACATTTAACCGGCATATATTTTTAATTCTGACGGTTTATGTTATTATTAGCAGATTTGAGTTTAAAGTGTACTTTAGAGACCTAAGAATGAATTTGAGGATTTATATAAATTAGGTCTCGAACAGTTATTAAATACCATTCTCTACCAACAACCTTTTGGCCCTTTATCATCTTCTTTCCAGTACAATAATTTTCTTTTTCTTTTTCTCTCCCTAGGCTCGCATAGGCATTCCAACTGTCTGGGGCGGCGGGTCGCGCTTAGTGCGTCAACTTGGCTACCACAAAGCACTGGATATGATTGCCACCGGTCGAACGATGATCGGCACCGAAGCACTGCACTGTGGTTTCATCGATCATCTCGTTGGCTACGATGACAGTCTCGACGAGGACAAGGTGGTAGTCGCATCGGCACTTCAATTCCTTCAACCCTACCTCGCACACCCGAAGTCGGTGGTGGAGACTTGCAAGAAGATTGCGGTGGATGCCTACCGACGACCGATTCACGAGGCACTCGAGTGCGAACTCCAGCATGGTCTCAAGATCTGGGGTGGTGAGGTTCACTCGAAAGCTCTTGCCGGCAAGGTCAACCATAAGAAGAAGAACTAAGAATCTTCAACACTTAATCCAACCTTAAAATACTCTTGGAACAACACTCTACACTGTTAAATTAAAAATACTGTTTAGTTATAACCTGATATTGAGCACTGGTTTTTGGTTATAATTATACAAATTTAAAAACACTAGCTTTAAGATGACAATTTGAGAAAAGTTAGCTTATAACTTTTTAATTTTAAAAAATCAGCTTATAAGTGTTGATTTTTCTAAAATTTCTGCTTATAAACATACATGTTTAAATTGAAAGTCTATTACAAAGCCTTGTCAAATTATAGCTAAAAACGTGCTCAATGTTGGGTTATATAACCGGACATTGAACATAACCGTACAATAATAAACATTGACATAACCGTACAATTTCAAAAATGCAGGCTTTTAAAGTGACAATTTAAAAAAATAAGTTTATAACTTTACGAATTTAACAAAATTCATCTTATAAGCGTTCATTTTCCAAAATGTCTGCTTTTAAACTTATATGTTTAAATTGAAAGTTCATTACAAAGACTTGTCGAGTTATAACCAGAAACGTTTTTAATGTTGGGTTATATAACCGGACAGTATTTTTAACAGTGTACAAACAAACTTTCACCGAGGTTCTCAATTGGGACAGCTTTACGGTCATTTTGGTAAAATTTTTCTGCTCTTTTAGCAGTTGAATAGAAGAAAATTTTACCAACATGCCTGTAAAGCTATCTCACATTGTACCTTACAAGCAAGTTCCACGTTTAAAATTTTTCTAAAATAATTTTTTTATTTCAAAATTCAAATTATATGTTAAAAATTTACTGCAAGTACAAAAAGTACATATTAAAATAGCAATAACATATGTATTAAATAAATAAATTCATAATTTATTTTTGTATGACATTATTTGACTTGATTTTCATTTGATTATACAATTCTTTTTCAATTTTTTTAAATTTTGAACCAAAAGTTGTAACCTGCGGCACTACTATGAAATTAACTATAAACTCTTTTGTTATTATAAAACATAACATTATATTTATTGAAATTATTTGAAATCAAATTGTAATTTTAATAATTTCAAAATAAGCTTGTAAAATAACTAAATTTTGAGAAATTAGGTTTCTTATATATAAATTAATAATATTTTCGTGGTTTTATGTTCTATTTTTTATGTTTTGTCATTTATGCTATTTTACTGCACATGTTTTTGTACTGTGAGAGTTACGCTACTTCTACTGTGCTTAAACAATTTGAATTCAACTTTTGTTGTTGTGATTCGAATTCATCACTGATTCAAATCTAATTTTCATTGTTGTAATTTGATGCAATTTAAAGATTAATCACTATCTCTTGTTCATGATAGGAAATTTAAAGTTGGAAAAAATACAAAACTTTATTGTTTTTATTTAAAAATATGTTTTTATTCAAAACACAGACAAAATAAAAATTTAAAATAATTTTAAAAATATCCTAAATTAAGCCAAAGTTTGTGTGTGTGATGTGTATATTCAAAAATAACAATAAACACACTGGCAAGTTTAATCATAGGACAAGAATTGAGTAATACACAAACAATAAGAAAAAAATTCGAAAAATGCAATGTGTTTATATAGATTTGTTTAATAAAACAGAATGTATTCAAAAGGGGATTCATTGGATAAATAATAATAATAATATTAATAAAAATTGGAAATGCTGGGAAGATAGGAGAAAAAGAACAAAAAAAGCTTAAAATTTGTGTGTGTTTTGTCAATTGGCAAACTTAAAAATTATACATTCGTTTAGTTCAAAACACACCAAAATCATGTTACTTTATTTGGAAATTAATTTGGAAAATTCTATTCAAAAAATAATACTAAAAGTATAAAAATTTTAAAAAATAGTATATACTTGATATTAAAGTTCAAATATATATATTTATTTAAAAATTTTTAAAATTATTTAGAGAATAAAGATTTTTCCATATTTATTTCCAAAAAAGAACAACATTAATTTAGGAGTGAGGGAGAACTATGGAGTGTATACGGATTTAAATGTCATTTTTTTGTTTAAAAAAGGATATAAAAATAAAAATACACACCGTAAAAATAAAGTTTACAGGGGGGAAATTGAATTAATGAAATAATAAAAAGAAAACAGAAAAGCAAGAATGGCTTGATCAAGTGGATAGAATTTCCTCTTTCTAGAAAATTCAAGTTGATCCTATTTGGGGTGGGCTGGAGTTGGCACAGGGCCCGGGGGAGCTTGTGCCTGGTACTGCTGTTGCTGTTGTTGCTGAGAGGGGTGTTGTTGTTGTTGTTGTTGGGGTGGGGGGTGTTGTCCAGCCTGGTTAGCTTGGTACTGACCACTGGGCGGGGCTTGTTGGTACCCTGCGTTAGGTTGTGCCGGTGGTGGCTGGTTTGCCGAACCTTGGTTAATCGGTGCACCGGGCACTGCATAACCTTGCTGTTGGTTGGGCGACGAGGGATGAGCGGCAATCTGGGGCTGTTGTCCCGGATGGGCCATGTTAGCCTGTGCCAAACAATATCAATGATTAAATAAATGAGATAAATACAGTTCTCCCCCCTCTTTACCCTTAACTCCCTTGTCCGAACTGACTAATCAAAAAGTTCATTCAACAATAATGTGAGTACAACTTTTATCATTACTAGCCTTAATCCTTTCCATGAAAGTTTTTCCTTACAGTCCAATATTGAATAATAAGCATAAAAGTGACCAGTGTATTTTATTTATAGACTTGACTTATGGTTTCAGTTTGTTCTTTGCGTTGCCAAATCTTTTTTTAACTAGACTAGAAATAGTTGAATTGCCACGTAGTTTGTGAATTTGTTATTTATGTTTTATTTGCAACTCTGGTAATAATAAGTTTTCAACAACATTGATGTCATGTTGTATGTCGCCAAATGTTTCAATTTAATTGTCAAGAAAATGTGACTAAAGTGAAAATTCACATACTACAAAACATCAAAGACACTAAAAACGAGCTATAGTGATAAGCCGAACGAGAAATGAGTCCAAAGTGATCTTTATGTGCATTAAGCAATAATCAAACAAAGAATAAGCAATAAACATCAACTGATTAAATGTTTTTTTTATATATACAGACCACCCTCAACATTAAAAAATTTAGTTTAATTTTAGTTTAACTTGTTTAGTTTGGGCTAAAAATGTAATGTTTGAAAACTTACTCCCGGATGCTGAGGTGGAGGTCCGCCATGGTACTGTGGCTGTCCCTGGGCCGGGTGGTACTGGGTTTGCACGTGCTGTGGTGGCAGTTGCACGTGTTGGTATTGCACCGGTTGTTGAACGTGTTGCGGTGGTGCGTTAACAACGTACTGCACTTGCTGACCTTGTGGGTGGTAGCCTTGTGCTTGAGGGTGATAGCCTTGTTGTTGTTGCGGGTGATAGCCTTGTTGCTCCGGGTGGTAACCTTGTTGCTGTGGATGATAACCTTGCTGCTGGCCAGGAACCTGTGAAAATTATGCAAGCAATAATAAAAAATGAGTTCCACGGATTATCATTTTTACACTCAAGAAAATTAAACGTTTATTTTAAAGGGATAATTCTCCTTTGTGAAATGACTCTACAGTTGTAAGCAAAAATCAACCACCAGTTTCTCAGGCGTTAATGTAACGCTTGCCATAATTTATATGCAATTGTGGAAATGGTGTGCAATTTAAATGCGATTTGTTGTATCACCTCAAATCTTTACCATATGTTTATATTAAACTTAGCTAAAGAAGCATGATTCTACACCTACCTTTGCACTCAATACTAACAATAATTAAATTGCGTTTTGTATATTGTCTTTGAATACTGAAACAATCAATTTGTGTTTGTGTGAAATATATAAAGTAATCAATCATAAAATGAGTGTCGCGAGTATTTCTCCTAAAATAAAACACTATTTTAAAGCCATAACACTTCTTCATTGTAACATAATTATACAATTTTAAGCACATATCAACCAAACAATTTTAGAGCAGTTAATGTAACGCTTGCAATAATTTAAATGCAATGCACAAAGGTATGATTAAGATTCTTTTGGTGGCGTTTTAGATCTCTGTCATCAGTTATACCAGTTTAAACTAAACAAAGCAAAACAGATTTGACTCTACCTTTGCACTCAACACTTATACAAAAATTAAATAACGTTTTGTGCTTACCTGATAATAGACAGGCTGATAGACATACTCCATGCCAGGCTGGTAGGGCATCTGATATGCACCATACTTGGCATAGTGATCATGCAGTGCCTGTCTCTCCTGTTGATACCGCCTAAGCTCTTCCTCGGTGTAAACAGGTGCCTCCTCAATACCCTTCCACCCATCATCTTTTTGGAACTCAGCTTGTTTGGTATAGTCAATAAACTCCTTGCGCGAAATCAATCCATCGTGATTGGCATCGATCTCCTTGTAGATATGCTCACGCATTCGGTGATACTCCTCAATCATTTCATTTCGGTCATAATTCGGATCTTTTTCGTTGTACAATTTCTTGACCTCGATCGTCAAAATAGCCTCAACCTCCTCCTGGTCAAGAAAGCCATCTCCGTTAAGGTCGTGCATCTGAAAAAAGAGCTTCGGATCGAACTCCTGTTTGGGCATGTTATCTTGCTCTTCCCACACTTGCTCCAGTTGTTGCTTTGAACCTGGGTGATGAACTTTGGCATGTTCATTGTGTTTGTTCTTAAGCTCTTGATGCTTTCGTTCAGCTTCGGCTCTTTGCTCTGCGGTCATGTTTTGCAATCCATCTCGATACTGCAACTCTTTCTCCATCTCGTACTGTTTGAAATCTCGTCGTCGCTTGCGATCCAATTCATCCAAATCTTTGGTGGCTTGCAGAATTAATCGTTGAAGATCTTCCGCTTCAAACGTATGCGGATTGTGGTGGTTGATGTGTGGCGAGTTTTTGTCATCTGTTCATTAAAGCAAAACAAAACAAATTTTTCATTTTAGAATTGTTATGTGTTCAACTTTAACTATTCGACACAGTTGACAAGCAAGCGAACCCCGGGACACAACGACACTAAAGCCACAAACACAGAGAGACACTGCAATACATGCAAAGTTAAGGTGTAATCGGAAAATACTTTATATTGAAAAACAAAGTAGGCAATTTTTTAAATATTTCAATTTTATAAATTGGTTTATATAGACTAAAAAAATAACTATATATAAAAATATAACTACACTGTTAAAAATACTGTCTGGTTATAACTTGATTTAGCAATTTTAAAATAAAAATTAAAGAAAAGTTGGTTTATGTCTCTACAATTAAAAAAATTCAGCTTATAAGCGTTTATTTTCTATAATGACTTCTTATAAACTTACATTTATAAATTGAAAGTCTATTACAAATTAAAACTTGTCAAGTTATAACCAGAAACGTGCTCATTGTTGGGTTAAAACTTGACAGTATTTTTAACAGTGTATAGTTAAGGATAAATCAAGCGCTGCTACGTGCTGCGAGCTTATTACACTTAATGCTACATTATGCAAACAAATAACACAATTGTAAAATTTAATAAACGTTAGAATAAAATTACTTTACCAATTTGTCTACTTGACCTGAAACATATAACAAATAACTAAGAAAGAATATCCCCAAAACCAAAAGTCCCCGAGGTAAAAAACAAGAAACAAGATTAGCTGTGTTAGCGGAAAGCAGGAAAAGATAGCTTAATCAAATTCATCATATAACAAAAGAAAGTCTAGATTAGGAAAAAGCGGATTGTCAAATTTCCTCTTAACCAGTTATAACTGCGCATGCTTAAAAAATTATCAGCGTAAGGTATTCAGCCTGGCGCAAAATATAACTGGAAGGAAAATTGGCAAAAAGCTTTTCTCTAGTCTAGATTATGGTGAAATAGTGTGAGAAATTGTTACGGACCGAGAAGTTTAATTGGTCCTTTGCGGGTGTTAGTGAAGATGGAGGGAGAGGGTTCTTGGGGCATGTTAGGGTGTCGCACGGAACGCCACCGTCTCCCGCTGCTCTCATCATACGCACCCTCAGCGCCACCGTTCTGTTGTGACTCGGCCTCCATCTCTGCCTCCAATTGGTGTTCACGCAGGGCCAACTTGCGCAACCGTTCCAGCTCGATCCGCTTCAATTCGTCCAGCTTGTTGCGCACATCTGGTGCCACACTCTCGATGTGCCGAGCCACGTGTCCACTCTAGAGTTCAATCAGTCAACCAATTTTTTGGATTATTAAATCAACCACTTTTAGCTATAGATTTAATCTACACACAAACTAAAAAAATGCAACAACACTTTACCATAATCTGTTCGTGAGTGATATTTTCGAGTTTCTTGGAAAACTCGGGATCTTGGTCCAAGGTTTTCACCACCTCCTGCAGGTACTGGCCATACTCGAGACCCTAGATTGTTTGGAATAATAATAATTGAATCATTGTAAATTTTTGAATAATATTGTTTAAGTTGCCGCAACACAAAGCGATTTGTACACTCAAAACTTGAGTGTTCAACTTAAAACAATTTTACTGTTTTTGTGGTAAAATTATATTGCTATAGCAGGTGTGTAAAATAATTTTAATTTAACTAACATATTTATAAGGTTGTTCCACGTTTAATTCTTTTAGAGTTTAAAAGGTAATGTTGTAGTTATTCACTCTAAACTCAAGTGTTCAATTTGGGACAGCTTTACTGTTTTTGTAGTGAAATAATATTGCTATAGCATTAAAGTGTAATATTAGTCAAATTTTATCAACATATCAGTAAAGCTGTCCCACGTTTAACCCTTTTAGCGGATTTGAGTTTAAAATCTATGTTAGTTTTTACTCTAAACTCAACTGTGTTTAACTTAGAACAACTTTACTGTTTTTGTAATAAAATAATGTTAGTATAGTAGTAAAGTGTGTAAAATAAGTTAAATTTTACCAACATATCTGTAAAGCTGTTTTATGTTTTACTCTTTTTAGCGACTTAAAGTTGAGAGTGCAGATTAAAATTTTTAATTATAATTTATACACTAAATTCAAGTGTTTAACAGTGCTACAACAGTAAAGTGTAAAATATGTTTAATTTTACTAACATATCTGTAAAACTGTTTCACTTTTTACATTTTTTAAAAGATTTGAGTTTAGAGTCTATGTTAGTTTTCACTCTTAATTCAAGTGTTTAACTTAGAACAACTTTACTGTTATTAAAGCGAAATAATGTTGCTAGAGCAGTAAAGTTTAAAATAAGTTAAATTTCACCAACATATCACAGATAAGTTTAGAATGTATAACAATTAATCAATGAGTAGATCCCAACCCAAACTTACCAAATCGTCAAGCTGTTGATCAACCTTGTCGTCCTCTTTGATGTCGTTCACATTTTCTTCAATTTCATTCTCACTGGCTCCCGGAATGTTTGTACTGCTTTTGGATCGATCTCGCGGCGCGGCTGCACTTAAAGTCACAAGAAGGCCCAATGCCAATAGTAGTAGAAATCCACGAGTGTCCATTGTGCTCAACTTTTGAAATAAAATAAACAAAAACAACAAAGCAAATGTGAATCCCCTTAGGCAACAAATAATTAATTAGCTATTTAAACTAAAATCATGTGTTAACATAATAATTTACACAATCACAATTCATTGTCACTATTGTTGTTATCAATTAATCACACATTTAGTAATGTCCGATTTGGTTTTGCGCATTTTTCATGGTCTATGCGCCCAGCTAAACACATACAAATTAATGAGAAAACTTTTGTGGTTATATAAATCAACCTTAAATTGACTTATTCACTCTTAAAAAAGAAAGTAGTTAAACTTGTAATGGAAAACAAACTTATATTAAAATTTATATTAAAATTTTAAATTTGCATTTTTGCATAATAAAAATTAAAACTAATTTTAAATTTGCGTTTTTTTCTAAATTTAAACTTGATATTTAAATTTAAAATTGAAAAATAGTGAACAAATTCAAATTTACAACAATTTATAATAATTAAATTTTAGACTTGAAAACAATTATGTTAAACCACTTTAATTTCATAGAGTGTATTTAATCTAGTTTAAGACAGTTTATTTGTTTTAAATATCTACAAGTTAATTTTGCTCTTATTAAGACCATTTTGCATTGCTTTAACGGGTTGCATTGCTCAAGAATAAGTTGAATCAGTTTTGGATTTAATTGAATTAAATTTATTCCAGTTTATTTTGTAATATATTTAGTATATACCTTTATGCATTATTTGAAAATTTTAAATAACAAATTCTGATTTTGGTAGAGTAAGAAAGAGAGAATGCGAGAAAAAAGAAAAAGAGAAAAAAGATGGAGAGAGAGAAAGAGAAAGAATGAGAGATAAATTTGACATTAACAGTCATCGCTCTCAATGATGACTATGCACAATCATTGTATTCTTAGTAACAATCACACTAAATCAAAGCTACCTACACACACAGTCGTATTTGCAACTATTTAACCAGAAATTGGTTTAAATTTGCATCAATCAAAACATTTTTCTTCTAAATAATTTTCATAACCTTATTCACTATTTCCCGTGTTTCTTGTGTACTCAAATTTGAAGCAAAAAGAAGTGAATCAATATTGACATAGTGTGACAGGTAGACCGCGTATGTCAATCAAAATTATAAAGTGTTTGCATGTGTGTGGGTGTTAGCTAAAATTTGAAGTAAGATTGATCAAACCATAAGTTTACTTTTTATTACTACAGAAAATCTAACGCAATTTTTCTTATTTAATATTTAGAAAAATCAAAAAATTTCAAGTCTAAGTATAAAGGATTGTAGTTTATATTTATTAAATTTTTTATCTGCTATTTATTCTATATAGCATATATATATAGCGCAACTTGCAAAAATGCGTTGGTAGTTTGACTACGTTAAATTGGTTTTACACTTTACAAGAAACAATTTAAAACTTATCAAAGTTTAATATTGTTTTGCAAACGAAATTGCATTTCTAAGAAACTAAGCATTGATTTTTAGCTATACGCGCAACTAATCAAATACCGTTTAATTGAAATACCCAACTTTGCGTATTATAAATTATATTACGGTTTATTGCGGATTATTACAGTGCAGCATTAAATAATTGATTTTTTAATTAATAAAAGAAAGAATAGTAATATATATTTTATGACATTTGTAACGGTCATTTTGGTTACTAAAACTAAAATTAAAACTAAAACTAAACTTATCTGCCATTTAATATATATAGCAAATATATAGCTCAACTTGAAAAAAATGCGTGGGTAGCTTGACATCGTTAAATTGGTTTTACGCTTTACTTAAAGCAATTTAAAACTAATCAAAATTCAATTTTGTTTTGCAAAGAAAATTCTATTTCCATGAAATCAAACATTGACTTTTAGCTTTACGCTCAACTATTCTAATACAATTTGATTAAAATAGCCAATTTTGCGTATTAAAAGCTTATTACAGCGTAGCATTAAATAATTGATATTTAATTAATATAGTTATTTAATAAATAAAAAGCTTATAGTAATATATATATTTTATCACGTTTGTGACGGTCATTTT
This sequence comes from Rhinocypha anisoptera, assembly GCA_011762765.2. Taxonomy (NCBI): domain Eukaryota; kingdom Metazoa; phylum Arthropoda; class Insecta; order Odonata; family Chlorocyphidae; genus Rhinocypha; species Rhinocypha anisoptera. The sequence goes on along the minus strand of WURS02265129.1, from coordinate 1,027 downwards.
GATTACTAAAATCAAAACAAAACTTATCTGCTATTTATTGCATGCAAACACAACTGCTATGCAACTGCAGTTTGTGGGAATTTAAAATGAAACTGATCAAAATTTAAATTTATTTTATTATTACAAAAAATCAAACGCAATTTTTTTATTTAATAAAATTTAGAAATTTCAAACCTAAGTATATCAGGTTGTAGTTTATATTAAATGTTTTATCTACCATTTAATATATATAACACATATATAGCGCAACTTACAAAAATGCGTGGGTAGCTTGACATCGTTAAATTGGTTTTACGCTTTACTTGAAGCAATTTAAAACTAACCCAAATACAATATTGTTTCGCAGAGAAAATTCCTTTTCCAAGAAATAAAACATTGACCTTAATCTTTAAGCACTACTAATTTAATATCATTTTATTAAAATAACCAATTTTCTTTATTAAAAACTTATTAAAATATAACATTAAATATTTGATATTTATAATAAATAAAAGAACTACTTGAATTTTATACTTGAACTTCTTATATAGTATTTGTTATTAAATGTTATTAACATTTTTTATTTTTTCTTGTAAATAATAATAAGATATATGTCCTGGCATTTGTTACAATCATTTTGGTTAACCAGAAAACCCAATTTATTAACACCAAACCTAACTAAAACATCACCAAAAGGATTGTTTTAAGTGAAAAACAGAAAACTATGAGTGACAGTTTTCTTTTTTTATCCAATCTCTCAATATCAAAACTGATTGATCAAAAAGTTTATTTAACGAATATATAATAATGATAATGACAATAAGTTTAAAATTGATTAAACATTGATTTAAATGATATTGGTAGAAACTAACTAAAATATCTAAAGTCATGCCAAATTTAGCTTAAATTTTGGTAGGAAGAATTCTCTAATATTTTTTATGTCATTCAAAAGTTCAGAATATGTAGAATCGAATATAAAAATTTGAAAGCTGCCAAATATTCCTAACTATCCCGAATTTGATTCTAAAGTTTTGATTTTTACCAAAAC
>WURS02265019.1:0-19138 GCA_011762765.2 Rhinocypha anisoptera | reverse complement strand
TGGGGGGTGTGGGTGGGCTCTGCGGGATGGGGGGGGGGGGGGGGGGGCGGCGGGGGGGGGGGGTTCTTAAGGGACGGGGGTGGAGGAGGCCGGGGGGGGGGGGGGGGAGGGGAGGACGTTTGTGTGTGGCGTGCCTGTCGCGGTGGCGCTTCACCAGGCACGACAAGGGGCGAGGAAGCGGCGAACCGCTCGCCACCTCACTCACTCCGTCTGGCCCCCCTCGCTCTCTCTCTCTCCCTCTCTCGGTTATATTCACGCTGGTCCCGAAAAGAAACGAGGTGGGCGTGAGAGGGGGGGGGGGTAAAGGGGTTCATAAAGCTCCGTGCTCCGCAGTGCGCCCCGTCCTAAAACATCATGCATGCACCTCCGGTTGTTTTTACGACGACATGGAACACCGAAAGGTTTCATGAAGGGTCTTTCTCCATCTTGCCCTGGCGAAGATATTAATAAGGCTGAGTGTTCCAGTTGTCTTTCAAACTGTGAAGTAATTATCCTTCGTTTCATTCCTCCCCGAATTCTAGAATTCATTTAAAAAATCCGCCGGCGTGAACGAATATATTCAACCCTCGAATGCCAGTCGTAATATCGAATATAAATTAAGGATTTAATACATTTTTTCATCGATGAATATAACTAGACCACCTTTCTAAACACTGGATATGATATTTTGTTTGGAATGTTCTGGTTAAATGTTCTGGGCAAGCGTGAAACTAGGCAATCAGTTTGCGGATGGAAATTATTCATTTCCCTTATATCATTCGTTCAGTTGGCCGAGTTGTTTATTCGGAAGTAAAAAATTGCACTTCAAAGAAAAATACGGGCCATCTCGCGAATTCTCGCCTCAATCCTGATTTGATAACTCACGGAGGGCTTTTAGAATGAATAAAGAGGGCGTAACGGCTGATTTATAGAAAGCTGTCTTTTAAGGAATAGGGTGGGCGTTGTGAAATGTGTTGGTTGTTCATTCGTGAGCTTAGATAATTATACACTCACCTATAAATAATGAGGAATAGAGTACGAAGGAGAGACGGTCGGTGATATTGGTATCTACGTTTCGAACCTGATTGGGATGACGATGGACGGAGTATGGGGTAGATTTGAAATTGGACGTATTTCAGGTACGAGTGGTGGGGGTGTCTCGTGTAGGTAGTTTTGATTTTAATATATCAATTCATTTGGGGGACGTCTGAAGCAAACAGCAAGACAAGGGGGTAGCAGAATGGATGCGGATGGTCTATTTTTTTGATGGGTTACAGTTCCTTTAGGGTCTGGCAAATTTTATGGCACATCTTTGAAATAGATAGTTACGACGTTCAAATTTTATGACCTTGTGATTTGCTACGAATAATGTAATGAGTTGCGGTGGTCATTTTTTGTTATTACTACAGTAATTTTTCATGATACCAACGTTTTTTTAAATGAACGTTTTAAGTTTCTCGTAACCAGTTTTACTGAAGAGACATTATTGTATATACCATGATCATGAATTCAACTATTAGAATGTCTAATGTAATGTTTTTCCCTTTTCAACATCATATATATAGCACACAAGATAATGTTTACGCATAGACACACACAACAAAACCTCCACTTGTTTTTAACAATGACTATGCATTGTTAATTACGTATAAGTCTCTAATTTTTATTTTCAAACACAAATACCATTTCAAGTATAGCAGCCATGACTAAATATTGGAATTTGTAGCTGCAACGCTAACGATGAATGAACCTTAAGTAAATGAATGTATTTAATGTGTATTCATGTTTTGAAATATACCAATGAATAAATAAATATTTCCTACTAACTTACTGAATACAAAGTGAGATTATTCAAATGTATCCCAGCCTAACCCGCTCCATGTAATTAATTCACTAACCTAACTGACAATGTTCCATTATGGTATCGATTTAGACAAACGATTTATCAATAAGCCGACAAAGGTGTGAAAACTTAAGTATTAATTGTTTACCAAATAAATAATTAATCAAATAATACATTAATATATTTACAAAGGTTAAATAAAGGTATCATCTATAAAATGGGTCACTTTCAATGATACGTATATATTTTACATAAATAGTAAATTAAGGGATATGAATAGAGGACCTATAGATAATTTTCTTCAAATTGTAAATAAGGAAGCTTGTGTTCATTTTCGTCTGAACGGCAAAAAAGAGGAATTGGAGCTATTTATAATGGGTCTCATTACATTTTTTTCTAACTTAAATATTACTGATTGTGGCTAACGTATTTCTTTTATTTTAGAAGATGGGACAAATATTAAATAGATAGCCCCAAATATTTCAAATCATTCAAATAATAATGAAATCATAACATAAATAACCATTAATTATCAGCTGAAATTACTGCCCATTAACATTGGATGACGTAGAAGTTATTACGCGGCCGTTCATCCGTACTTTTTTCAAATTTTTAAAACCCATTCAAGAAATGGATAGTGCATTATGACATTTTAACCCACCGGGGTAGCATATACGGTGTAACTACATAAACGAATGAATTTGGAGGTTTTCTTAGGAAATTGACCATTTCCAGGCATTACGAAAAATTCTTAATTTCTAAGTATATCTATGGTCAACTATTTCATTCAAAATACTTATTCTTTTGAGACCTCCACCTTATTTACCTAATATTCTTCTTATCAGCGAAGACATTGACATTCCCTTACCTCTCTCATAACCCATTTCATTCATTCATTCATAAAGATCCCCTAACAACCTCGTCTATTACTAGAATTGCAGGTGTATTCGTTTTTCAATCGTTAATAGTAGTACTTTTGTTTATAGAGTGCATCGACGGCTTTGGTCATTTACAATTCAAAGGAAAAATCCATTTTGACAAAAAACACTCATGACCTGGGCGGGACTCGAAGCCGCGACCTTAGGGTTAGCTGGTTTTATGCTAATCCCAGCCTAACCCTACCTACTTGTCACACGTTAAGAGAGCTTTGCCATCTCCTTATCCTTCTCTTCTTTCCAAGTCCAGATACTTTTATGTGCAATATTACTTTACTCCCTGCAATACCTTAATACTCCCTAATTATCCCTAAAGTAATGTTTACTTATAAAATGTTTTCTTAATATCCCTGTCATCTAACTTTCTCTTTGTAAATATTTAGCCTTGCGATAAAATCCTTGCTCGAATTTTCTTGAAAATTGGTGCGCAATTTTATAAAAACATTCCAAAATATTTCATGTTTTCTGCCATCTCTAAGCTATTCTCTTCAAAAATGTTATTTAACCAAGTGATTCCCCTCCTGGAAAATAGCTTTACTTTTATTTTTATTCTGATACTTATTTAGTCTGAACGCCTACCACTGCTCTTCTAATTAATACTTCTCTGATTGCAATATTTCTGTATAACCTAAAGTTAATAATAAGCTAATTTGATTTAATTTCCATATACCCGCTATCCTTGTTCAAGGCTTCCTTGCCTCTCTTGCCATTTTCTCCGGCGTAAGTAAAGTATGATACTCAAATGTTTACATAATTATTTTATTATTACACATAAGCTTTTTGAACGAACGAAACGAATTACATTATTTTGTTAGAAAATGATGACTCAAGGATGCTTGTTTCACATTCAACACTGTAACAATAACTCTCGGCTTAGATTACCACCTTCGCCAAATTTGTTAGCTGAAATTTTATTAAATTATCATGCATCGTGGAGGAAGAAAACAGTGGAAAACAATAAATCCCTTTATAATATATCGTAAAATCCGAAATCACTCGTAAATTAATAAATTCTGGCAAAATAAATAGTGTCTTCGTAAATACTGGCATTTTCTGGCAAGGCCTAATTTAGATTGTATACAGATCTCTTAATCTCCTATTCGTATGCGCATCCTGCTTGCTATGGTTAATCCGTCAACAACACGTGCGACATTCTTTTATATTGATAGATCGCATCAAATTTGATTAATTGCATTTTATTCCGATAGGCGATTATTGTGTCGGCTCCCCTTGATCCGATCGAATTTCAGCATGACAAATGACTGGACTGGCGAAAGCAGTTGGAGAGGAACAACGTAGATGTAAGGTGCAGTGGGTTTAAAAGCTTTTGTAAGATTAAGCTGTCGCTAGAAGGCACCGTATTCCGGCAGATAATCCCATTCACTCCTTTTTAGAAGCATTTTTTTAGCAGTGATTAACGACAAGATAGATGAGTATCAGGGCAACAGAGGTTCACAAAACCTCACCCGGGTCATTCAGAGAGATTTGACGAGTTACACGATGTACAATGCGCAGGTGATTTGAATCGCCGTCATTAAATTTGCAACGACAGCCTGTCAGGCATTCTTAAAAACTCCGTAGACTCTGAAAAGAACTCAATGAACGGGTCGTCAGTGTCTCAAAGCATAATATGCTGTATGAGAGTATCGTATCACTATAATTTTACTTAGAGATGCAATGGAGGTATAGACAGACACAGCAATCCCACATAAAAAATAGAGAGATAATAAAATTAGAGATGAATTGTCTGAAAATGAAAATATATTTTAATTATCAATAGAGCAAAGGGCAATGGAATACTTTATTTACATTGGGAAAAGTTTTTCCTGTTCTTTATATTTATAGTTGAATGAAACATCTCAGGAAGTAGTAGCAGAGTGTAGCAGAATTTCATACCAGCACAATACTATTCAGAAATATTTTAATGTGATAAACTTTGAACTCTGGAACAAATTGTCGAAAGGGAATTGATTATACGGACTTTGGTGTTGTTTATGTGGGAATGGAATACTTTTTATTTCTAATGACTTAGGGGAAAATGTTCTATAGATCATCCCGTAACACGTTCACCTCGAACACTCGTTGTTCCATTTCATCAGATTGAAGGGCAATCCACCATTTATGGTACGTTTTTGATGAGTCTCAGGTTATAATTGCCCCACTTCATCTTAACTCAGACCCTTTTTAAATCTGTGCATTTCCTAACACCTTCCAATCTATCCAAAATCCCTATTCTATTCCCACCCCTAACTCGTTTACCCAACATTCTCCCATGCATCACAAACTTCAACCACCCATTCATTGCCTCTCCTACCATTCTCAGCACTTCATTAGTTTCCCTCTCAGTCTATCTCAACATCTCCAACCTTCGCCATACCCATGTCTCAAAAAAGCCTCCAATCTTTGCTCATCATCTTTCCTCATAGACCAAGTTTCGGATACATATAATTTTAAACTCCATATTAGGATCTTTTAATAATCTTTTCTTCAACTCTTTCCTTAAGGTCCCTCTCATGAACTATTTCCTCTTTTGCTAATGAAGTTCTTCGTCCAATATCCTGGCCACTACGTCCATTTTCGTCTAAGATGTTCCTCAAATAAATAAAATTCTTTACCTGTTCCAATTTTTGTTTCCGATGAGACGCCCATCCCTCCAACCAACTTCTATTTTTTGTAACAGTTTGTTAGTCTACGCAGCTCTACTTTATCGAATGTTTTCTCGAAGTCCACAGAACAGTTAAAAACATCCCGATTATGCTCAATATTCCATTCGATAAATGTCCTCATTACAGCTATCGCGTTACGAGTCTCTCTGTCTCTTCTAAAACCATACTAATATTCACCTAGGTAATCTTCTACTCTTCTATCCAGTCTTTTACTGATGATTCTTAGAACTACATTCGCAGCAAGCCGGATCATACTAATTGTTATATAGTTCTCAAATTCCGCTACTTTGTTTTTCTTTGATATTGTAATTAATATCGTACTAACGAAATCTTCCGGCCAAATCCCCTCATCGTAAATTGTTCTAAGTTACTCATTAAACTTCTTCCTTCTTACATTTCCTAAGCAGTTCTGCTGGCGTATTATCCACCCCCGCTGCCTTATACCTCTTCATGTCCCCCAGAGGCCTTTCAATCTCGATATCTTATATTTCTGGTCCTAAGCTCTCGTTATATACTTCCCATTCTTTTTCTAAATCTAAACCAAAGAGTATTTTGTTAGTGTCGAGATCCTCTACGCACTCCGTCCATCTATCTCCAATACCTTCATGTACTATTATAGTCTTGTCAGATCTATCTCTACTAGTAGGGATCTTCTTTCCTGTTCTATTTCCCGTTAAGTATTTTACTTTCCGATATAGTTTCCATCTCTCCCTGCTTCAATATATTTTCTATGCACTCGAGCTGATCTTTCCACCATCCCTCATTCGCCTTATTAGTCTCTCGCCCCAATTTATTATTTTCCCCTCGGTTTTTTTCTCTCTCTCGTCCTCCGTATTAATATTTCCACTTTCTATGCTCCGCCATCTTCCTAATCATCTCCTCCGTAACCAATGGCTTTTTAATTCTCTTTTGGTTGACTTCCTATTACTTTTCCTGCAGCTGTTATTCCATCCTTAAGAATATCCCACCTTTGTTCCGTTGATCTACATTGGTTTTCGTCGCTAGAAGACTATCTATTGGTTCCTTGTACTATTTCCTCTTTGTTCCTGTCACCATTGCTCTACTCTGCTCTTTTTAAACCTCTTGAACTTTACAAAACACTTCGTCATGATCAAATTGTGGGTCAAGTATGCATCAGCTCCCGGATAACGTCAGCTACTGAAAACACTATTCCTAAATCTCTAAGTTACTACATTAGACATCATTAAATTTATAATGTTTACATAACTTTTTCACACAGAGAATAGATAATTTCTTCCCAATTATAATCCCGCGGGCTCTTTATTTCTACTTCTTCTCGGATCAGACGAGGATGGCGTAATCCAGTTATCACTAAATTGAGGGGTCCCATCAAATTCTTCATGGGACGAAAATCTGACACCAAATTCATCAATTCGCCTTCACGCCAAGCCGATGAAAAATACCGGACGTTGTCTCAAGCATTCCATTGTCAATAGTCATGCACAGTTTTACAGTCTTTTACAGTGCATTCTCACATTTTACAGCTTGACCTAAATTGACTGTTTCGATTTTCCTCGATGTTATGAGTCATAAATAAAACCTCTTTTTTCTGGAGGGAAAGAAAGCATATTTAATAATGATTAGCACATTTTTCATTTTCCTCATATAATCGCTTCTGAAGCTGGCTGGCTGAGTTATATGTACTCTATGTGTATATTCATTTCAAAAAGATTTTTCGGACTCCCAAAACAATTAGGTCGTTTTCAACCTTAAGGTAAAATTATTTTTTATCGAAATAAGAGAGCAGGCTGGGTTAGCATGGGGGCAGCGTGCTCGTCGCTTTTTTTTGGAATCGGTGGTGGTAAAATGCGATTACTCACCCCCAGAGGGAGTGTGGGACTCGACCGGGGTCTAGGAACCCCATACCCACTAAAAACCCACCACCGATGGTCGCGAGCTCTTGTCCCGCCCAGGGCATCGGTGTTGTGCTTGACCAGATGGGTTTGTTATATGATATGAAGAGGTGCTAAATAATCAAAAGCCGTCGATGCACCCTATAAATAAAATTACTGCTACGAAATAAGGCAGTGTCTCTGTAATATAAATACAGGAAGAGACAAAAAGTTTTGTAAGTTGAGTTTAATCCAATTATTACGCAACGTACTATTACGTCCACTTCCTTGCCTGAGAAGTAACCTCAGCTATTTTTTTTGAAATTATTTCATTTAACATTTAATTTCGAGACATGTTTTGGATGGAAAATCGCTCCCAGATTTCGCACAATATCAAAAAATATATTCAGGGAAACAAAAAAGATGTTTAGAAAGTAGTAGTAGAAAGAAGAAAATGTTTAGCGTGGGCATTGAGTGGAGGCGAGCGCCCGTAATGAGGGACGCGAAGCCAAGTGGTGTGAATCAATCGAAGTCCGAGGTCCGCACGAGTGACCGTGGGTCGAGGGGAGCGAGGCCCTTGCGCGGCACGCTAATTCCCTCCCACCGCGCTTGAGACGCCGCGCGGCTGGCACGGGGGCGAGGGGCGACCTTCGAAGCACCACAATTTAAAGGTGGGAAGCCTCCCGTGACACACGGCGCCACTCGGACAAATTTCACCCACCGATTTTTCCTTGGATTCAGATAATACTTTGCTGCCTTCATATTATGGATTCCAGAGTTCAACATTGGGAATTCCAACAATTATGGGTAGACTTCTGGTGTACCCTTGAAATAATGCATCTTGCCTAACATAGATATATAATCTGGCCCAGCCAGGTAACGGAAACTATATATTTTATTATGATTTATTTCAATCCCTTTCCTCTAGAGCTGAAACAGCAATGCGCTAGGCAATATTCGTGTCCTTCAGCTGACGTTTGATCGTTGGAGAGGACTTATGTAACACAGACGGGCAGCATCAATTAAATACCAAGTGTTTATGAAAGGAAATGGAGTATAAAGGAAAAGTTTTTAGAAGAAGAATCATGTCATCAAACCATACATTGACAATGAAAAAGAATATTAAGTAAAGGTGTATAGAAAACGGTAGTAAACAGTTCTTAAAAATAGAAGTAGAGGGCTTGGAGCACATCGTATTTTTCCACGGATATCATTTATTTGTCGGAAGTAGTAATACTAGTTCCGACGCATAAATTACCTGATGACCATGACAGATGATGACGCCTAGACTTCAATGCTAGTAGTACTTTCAAAAAAAAAAATATATATATATATAGTATGTGGAAAAATTCATTTTACTCCAGGTTTTCTCTCTCTGTGAACAAGATTTTCCAAATAGTTCAGCGAACAACCACCGAGTAAAGGGAAATGGATTACTTTAGAAACTTTTGAGAGATGCGTGTGCAGGAGGATGGAAAAAATGTATCGGAAGACAATAAAGAGGTTTTTAGGCATAGTTGGCAATCATGGGATGTTGATGAGGGCAATACCACTAAAGCAGGGCAAGTTGACGCATGAGTTGAAGGGAATATTGAAATCGGTAGTAGAAGATATAATGTTAGGCAAGTGATAAGGGGGGAGGAAAATAATGGCCACTTTGGAGGGATGACAGGGGGGGAAAATTATGTAAACATTAATATAAGGCGTTCTGTAGGTATCCACAACTTCTGGTTGATGGGCGCTTCATTATTCTTCCGGGATTATCATCGCTTCTATTCCTTATACGACAACAATTTCTCCTCCTGTCCCGGAGGCGTCTAAAGGTCGAAATGATTTGCTACATTAAACTGTCATCATATAAATCAACCGACCCTAAGATAATCCTGGAAGAAGATTTAAGCCATCATTAACTTTAAGAAAGGTTTATCTAACCGATTTAATGAGTTTCTCAGTGGCTGCAACGCAAGATCTTCGCAACTTTTTCTACCATTCCTTTGGATACGGATTATTAAGCTGGACTGGCAACGAAAACCTATTGACTTCCTCGCTCTATCTTCCCGTCCCAACAGAGATGTTCCCTTCACGGTAAATTCCTAGGCTCTGTATCACTTTCATTAGATTTGACAATAACGGTGTCTAATGCTTTTTCGAAATCGAAAAAGTATCAACCTGGAATCAGCTCCCCTTTCATTATTGTTGTACCGTAATATGCTCCCTCTCATTTTTATCTCGGGTACTTTTTACGTAGAAAAACATTTTTCCTCCACTGATTTTCTAATGCTTCATAAGATTACCTTCCCTGTATGCAAAATAAAACGTCCTATATTGCATTCATTAAATACGATATCTATTATCTATGAACTAGAAACTTATATTTCCTCCCAATATGCATTTTTATGATTTTTTCCATAAATATGTTTATAAATAATTATTTACCTTTCACAAAATTGCATTTTAATTCTTAAGTTTAGGGTTACGAATAACATCATCACGATTACTCACCCTTACCACTCAAGAACATATATAATTTGTGTTGGAATGGATTACGTAAAACGTTTGGATGAACGTCAATAGAGAACATCCCAAATAATACTAGTAAAATGAGAAATGTAACAATAAAATTTCTCTATAAGAAAAGTATTGCAGAGAAAACTTTAAAAAGTAGATTACTTTTTCTAGAAAAGGCACAGATAACACCATACTCAGTATGGGAGGTATTTGTTTTAATATATCTAGGGCTATAATACCTTTGATGGAATATAACCATTTTAACGCACTAATTAAGAGCTTCATTGGGAGATTATAAAAGGGTAGTTTGGAAAAAACCTAACTTCATTTCGCAAAGGAAATCTCGCAAATGAAAAGCAGCTTGAGGTTTAAACTTTGACTCAATTATTTGTTTCATTACGACTTTTCATGCTAAAGGCAAGTTGTATATCATAAGGTTAATCTACATATCACTTCCTCATGGCAACGAGTTTTAAACACGCAACATATTCAAGATAGTACTCCTTTAAAGAAACTGTTGACTTTACAAAGTCGCACACTTAATCGATCATGAAGGGACAAACTCGAAAGTGGGAGGAAAAGTTTTAATAATACTACGTATCAAGGTAATCCTTTGATCAAAGGTTTGAAATGAACTAAGAAAACGGCTAATTTCCATACAGAAAAATACAAGACAAGAAGGAGAAAGTTAAATGATAAAAATCTCTTTTTAATTCTTAGAACATTTTCTAGGTCTTAATCGTGGGGTATTTGCATTTGATTAATGATGTAAGCACTCGATTATTTGCTGCTAGCCAGAATACAGTGGCATTTAATTACGGTATATTTGCACAAGTATACCGAGATTTCCCTCAGTAGTTTTCCTCATGTCATTCTCCAACTTGGTAACTAAGGTGCTAACAATTTAATTGAAGTATAGAAGACAAACCACACTGGAATTATAAAAATGCTATATTCGCTTATCGCTTACAAATCTTTCTTTTTCTCAACTATAGACGAAATCGTAAGTATATTAGCCTCATTTAGAAAAGGAATAATATGTCGCAGCATGAACCGAAAATCGTGTAATGTGGATTACTTCTGCTAATCATAATTTACTCAGTTCCACTGGTGGACATGTGCGAGCTGCGAAAGCTGCCCGAAATAATGAGATTCATAAGATGAATGATGAATGATACGAAACACCTCGTGAGGGTAAACGATCTCGATAACGGGAAATGACCGGAAATAAAAAATTCAAATCCCATCCGAGGGGAGTTGGGACATTAATATCACGCCCCATATCCATGTATCTTTTCCCCACTCACAAAAAAAAATAAAACACGCCTCACGCAAAGGGAACGAGGAGTCAGACGAACTCCCAGGCGCTGAATTTTCCAGATGCGTGGTGGGCAAGGGAAGGCTACCACAAACTGGCTTTGAGGAGGCAAACCATAACCAGTCCGGTAGGATGAGGACGGCCGATCACGTCTTAGCGCAATGAGTATGGCGAGAGACTGCACCTTTAGCGGTGCCTTTGGCGCTGATAAGGTGCTCGGAGCGAACGCAAGAATTGTCGGGACATCAGACCCCAAAGGCCGCGGTCTACGGACGTCGGAGCGTGTTTTAACAGCGGATAAATCTCGCGCAAAGTCTCTCTCGGGCTCGAGAAAACGCCGAAGGCCAGGACCCCCGCGTATGAGAGCTTTCGCCTCATTCGATCGAACATCGTCGCCTTGAAGGGCGGCGAGAGGGGATTTCTGCAAGCGGCGGCAGAAGGGGGGAGGAGAGGGTTGTGGGGTAAGGGGGGGAGGATCCTCGCAAGAGCGTGAGATTCGAGGTAGGCTCACAGGCGCCCTCCCTTCGCCACGCCACTTCCCCCCTCCGCGCCCTTCTCTTGGGAGTTCGCCGAGGTGGAAAGGTGGAAGAGGACAAAGACGCGGATGTAAAGTGGTAATGCGATTATAATTCAAGCATGGAGGAAGGCAGACACACTGCCGGAAATAAGCTCCCCTCCTCAAGAGGAATTCAAAGAAAAAGGGTTCCGATATCGAGTGCACGCAATAAGTAGGGCCCAGTAAATTAGTCACTGGAACTACCCTCCTATCTCATGAAGAAGGAATCACAGGCATGATTTCTGTCTCTGAAATTTCCACGGATACATTACCGTCACAAAATTGATGAAGAACATGTCTCGAGAAACCCTGAGCAGCAATACTGTTTAGGGGACGAATCGAGTCCAAAAATATGTGTCGGGTAAAGATAAAAATAAGTAAAATATCACGTGACAACAGAAGTTTCTACTCAATTTCTGCCTGAAGTAATTAAGTTCAACTGAGTAAATAAAGTTCTTAAGTGAAACGGGAAGTTATAAACAGACAAAATAATGGAGAAGTCGTTAAATTCTACCATAATTTAAGTTGAAAATAGACTTTGCAAAGGATTTGGTAATACATTGTTACATCTTCAACAATAATATACCTTTAAATATTGTGTATCGATTAAATGAAAGTTTAAGCAAAATGTTCTACAAAATAAATCAATTGAAAAGCTTTATTTCATGTAACAGGTTTTTCACTCAAAACTACTGGTTTTGGTCAGATGAAGGTTGTTTTACACTTGAGGATTATCAGATCAACCAGGTAAGTATGAACTTGAAAAAGTTAACACAGTAATTCATTAAATGATTTTCTGTTTAAATTTAAAAAATACATTTAACTCCATCATTACGCTTTGGTATTAGAGTTTTGGTGAACTAATCCAAGGCTCATTTACTCTTTTATTCTTTTTGAAAAAAATGTTATGGCCCCTATTATTGGTGACACTTCTGATGAAAAAGACGATAATTATGATGAGATGACGACAATTGACCAAACATTTAAACTAATTATTCTATCAGCAATTATAAATGTTTCTATAAAAATACGATGGAACGCCCTTACCACTATTAATAATCTGATTAAGGTTCATATCATATGACCTGTTGCCATTTTCACCTAATATCAGCACGAAACATACTAGTATCTATGAGCATTTTATAAATCTCCATCCTCTACGGCAGCAGTTCTCTACCTAGGGTAAGCATATCCTCACCAGTGCGGGCTCTCTGCTTTAGGTCTATGTATAAAAGAGTTGATTAATGGTTGAGGTTCAGTGAGCATATGTTCGCATTTTGCGCTGAGACCATCCATTTGGCAACGTGAGGTTTTGCGATCGGTGAAATTTGCAGCAGCGAAAGAATCCTACTCGGTCTTTCGGTCGGGGTTAAGGTTAAGGGTCGACACCAATGTAGTATATATGTATTTTAAGTCACGTTCCACGACGTTTACCTGAATTTGGGTACATATTTTATATTACCCTGGTTGGGTATGTGTGTGTGTATATATATATATATACATACATACATATATATATATATATATATGTGTGATTTTGTTGTCTCAAGGGAACAAGTACAAGAACAAGTAGAATCTTTTATGTTTTCCTATCCTGTTTTTCCCAATTCCTATTCCAAATAATATATATATATATATATATATGTAATAGGTATGGCATTTTCCTGGGCAAATATTACTGGTTTCAGGAGTAATTCCGCATAATTGTGAGATATGCAATCTTTTTCCTTACATCACCAATTAAAAAGTAACAATATGGTCATTAAGCTAAATTCTTAATAGAAAACTTTTCATGAACCTGAAGAAATAAATTGGAGAACTAATCAGCGAAAATTGTTGCGTCTTATTCCTCCACGCCCAAATTTAAAAAAGGGTAAGAAAAGAAATATACTAAAAATGGTTAATATAAATATCAAAGTTAAATGTTCAAATAAAAATAAAAAATAGTTGCATAAAGGAATATTCAAACTTTTTACCATAATTAATTTTAAATGTTAGCGTAACTATAGTGCTGGGTACGTACTTTTGTTTGAAATATTCAAATGTTTTAACATTCTACTAGCTTAAATCAGATGTAAAATGAGAATAAAGATAGTTAATGCATTACCATTCGAATTTCTAAGTGCCAATAAACATTTTAAGGTTTTGAACATAATATCTTCTTAGTAATAGATGCTGATCGGTTGACCGTTGTAAAAATCATCCCAGATAAATGAAATGTCCTACTTTAGAAACATTAAACATTCAAAGATATGTTTGAGGATACTGATATATTTTTAATCATTGAAAGAGATTAAGAAAGGCAGATTATTATACCCAGCAGATAAAGCGTCATTTTTTTATAATTTTGAATTTATTGTCTAATATTTCTAGGTACTTGGACAAGATATAGTATAAAATTGAGAAAAAGCTTTTGTCTTTCATAAAAACAGATGAGGATCGTCAATTTTAAGCAGAAGTGAGATGAAACCCAAAGGAAATTTCCTTAAGTGTTAGCTCGATTTATGCATATGATCCAGGTGTTTATTTAAAGCATCCTTTCCAATATGGCTTTAAATTAGGCAAGAAACTTTATTCTTCCTACTGAAATAAAAGATATTTCCGTAAATAGCAAACGGTCTGAATTTAAAACTCCTAAATAACTCTATAATGACCATCAATTCTTTAACATTGCAATTGCAATAGAATTAGTTATTTGGCATTATTTTAAAGCAATTTCGGTGTATTTTGATAAGAAGATAAATTACTGACTTTCCAATTGCGTTTTTACAGTGTCTTAACATATAATGTTAAAATTAAAAAAAGACTAAACGAGGTCTGTCCCAAAAGTATCCGACTTTCCTCCATATGGTCGCGTCTGACAATTTTCGCGCCCTCTGCCGGGTACGAATGTAAACTGTAAAGCCTCATAAACTCCCTAGGTACCGCAGTTTTCGTCGGGACGCCTTAGTTCACGTGAAGCGTGCATTTGTTTACAAATTGTTTTTTAAAGTCCGTCGCATTTTTCTATTGATTAAAAAATGACGGAAAGATCGGAGCAACGAATTTGAATTAAATTATGCTTAAAAGTCGAAAAGAGTTGTGCGGAGACCATCGAAATGATGAAGACTGCGTTTGGGGACGAGTTTATGAGCAACACACAAATAAAAGAGCGGTATGAACGGTTCAGAAATGGCCGCACATCTGTCGATAGTGACAAACAAACTGGGCGGCCTTAGAAGACAAAGACACCGGATAATATCGAACGTATGGGACTTGTTCTTGATTATGAGGGTGTTGTGCTCCTAGAGGTCACACGATCAAAAAAGAATATTGTCTTGAAGTTGTGAAAAGACTGCGTGACATAATTGAAGAAAACGGTATCAGCTTTGGTCAAGCGGGGACTGGCTTCTTTATCGCCGATAACGCTCCAGCGCAGGCATCGAACCTCGTGCAGCAATATTTGACAAAGCACAAAATCTTACAGCTCCGTCAGCCTCCGTACAGTCCTGACGTAGCTCCCTGCGGCTTTTGGATGCTCCCAAGAATAAAAATGCCGCTCAAAAGACACCGATTCAACAATAAAGTAACAGTCGAAAGTAACACGACGACGTTCTAAAGGCGATACCAAAAAACGAGATCCAGGACTGCTTCCAGAAGTGGAAAGGCCGTTGTGAGCGCATTCTTCAATCAAATGGGGACTACTTCGAAGGTTGCCACCAGCCCGACGACGCAGAATAACACAAGCGAAAAAAATATGAAGGAAGGTCGGATACTTTTGAGACAGACCTCGTATAAGATTAAAAACATAATTATGGGAAAATCTTTTCAATTATAATTTTATGAAAGCCAACACAGTGCACTTACTTTGAAAATGTCACTTTTTGAAGCCTAGTCATTACAAATATTATTTGTTAAAAGCGAAAATAAAATATGAAAAAAGTTTGGAACGAGAATATGCTAAGTGTTTCAACATGATACACGATAGCAAAGCAGGAAAAATATTATAATTGAGTAAGGGAAATAAACCTAAAAAAATAATTCCTGATGGATAGCATACGTTTTTAAGATGTCACACTACGGTGTAACAAGATTCAAGAGAGGTTAACAACGGCAGATTTGTATTTTGTGCACATTTCTCGGCTGTTAATCTTATGGGGGTTTCAATAGGGAGCTAGGGACCCGAAAGGAATTACGAGGTGGCATTTTCTAGAAAGAAATATAAGAAGGTGTCCTCCAAAGACATGGAGCAAGAGTGAAGAAAATAAATTGATGTGTCTATATATATATCCTCCATCCCTTCTCAGATATAAATTCCCTAGACTGTCATGAATTGAATGGTAGAACTGATAAAATATGAAAAAAACAGAGTGTCGGCGACAAGAAAATTCAGAATGGGGGACCCTGTTTGTCTACTCTCCACACAGATCTGAACAAGAATAAATACCTAATACTTGCGATCATAACTACGCCTGCTTTTTAATAAAATTTTGTGAGTCTAAGAGACCTTTAGCAAAATAAGTTAAAATCTGTGAACAAGCAAATCAAAGGTAAAGACCGGATAAGCCCGCGATACAACATGGATTATGGCTAATAAGAGGCATTCTTAATCCTCTAAATTTCGTGTTGATAAACATTTGTACTTGAAATAAGCATTATAAAATATGTTACAATAACGTAAAACGAAAAACATTCATTTTGGAATATGTTTGAAGGAACTTAGTATTTAGGAAGTGATTGATTGATTCTATGTAATCCATGCACAAGCTTTATTATTACAGGTTCATGTATGAGTTTCGAACCAATTTAAAACAGTGAAATTATTGGCTTATGACATCATCTTTTTTACCAAAGGTAGTGTTCTTTATTTAACGACGGCAGCTGATGGCTAATGCTCATAAAACTCTCCTAACGTTCTGTCCGTAGAACCATTTGTGTGTTTCTAGTAGGGTGTTTCTACGGCATTACAATTACTGAAATAATTTTATAAATAATAATAAATAAAGTAATTCTGTCGTTTAATTGGATTTTTAGAGTTATACAGTATTACGTGAGTTTAAATTTATTTTTAGAAGACTTTTTCACTGCTATTTAAAACATGACAATTTTTACAGTCGATTTTTCTTATTAATTTAAATCGTTGATCGTATGCCACCGCAATTAGATAATCAAAATTTAGTAATGAAAACAAAACGAATGTTTTAAGAGCTTATGTTTGCATGAATTTGAGATATATATCTTTGTAGCGTGGATAAAAATACGCTATGAAATTTACATAATATACATGAATAAAATTTACCTAGCTTGATAAATAGTGACATACAATTTTTAAAGTAAGATATTCTAAAACTTATGAGTTCAACCAAGAGTATTCCAACAGAAACATATACGTGTACCGATTGGAATCATACTGGACATGTCTGGAAGAAACCATTTCTTTCCTATGAACGATTCCTTCTGACCATATATGTTAATATGAATGATACCGCAAAAATGTAATTTTTACTTACGGTAATTTTCTACTAAACAGCAATAATTACAAATTAAGTGCACTATCGCAACTCGAGGTTCTAATTGGCAAAGCCTTAAGTTGCATTTGAAAAATAAAATGAATAATTGTGACAACTGACAGGTGCTAAATTTTCCTAAGATGGACACAAATATGTAAATAATAAAAGCGGTATAAATATGCATTTCATTTGTACATAACGTGGTAAATTTGCAATCGTGACTTAGCAAATACTAAGTGATAACTCATGAAGCCCTTTAATGCTCTTGCGTGAGAAATTCCTTCAACTTAAATTTTTGCGTGTCATAACTAATTCCAATATGACGAAATCAAGTATAATGCTATGATAGGTCGAAGTCAAACGACAATGTTCACTTAAAAAGCTTAAAAAAATTATTTTCAAATCTGAAAGAAATTAAAAAATTACATGGGATGGCTTCTAGATTATATGGAGTTCGTATGGTTATTATTCCAAATAAGTGTAAGGAATAGATGAATGATATATCGCCACACAAGGAACATGAAAGTGCACCTTTTCCCTTATGAGTGGCTGGAACTTTTTAGCCAGGAGAATATGAGCACTCTGGAAATGGATTGTCCAATCTATTAAAGAAGCACATATATTTCCCCTGCGATAAAATTAAGCCTCGCCCAAAGCAGAAGTGGATATTGAGGCTGTTTAAAGAGATCTTTTCCCGGAGTATTCGTCGCCCAAAAAACACCCTTTTTTCCCATTTCCTTCGCAATGTATTCTCTTCCCGGGGAAGTCCCCAAAGGCTTTCGTCCCTTCCATTTGGAGGCGGACGGCCACCCACGCTTTAGTATTCCTCGTGTGCGCACGCAATACACTTCCCATATGTCAGCGATCGTACGCACTAGAATTTTTTCAACCCCCCCCCCCTTATCTCGGCTACCCCTTTCACCAGAATGTGAATAAAAGATTCATGGTACAAAAAAACACAAAGCGCACAGAGGAAGGTCGAAAAAGTTCCGAATGCCTCACGGATAACGGTTTGCGAGCCCACGCCTTTCCCCTATAGACCCGCTCCCCTGTCGCAATTCAACATCGTTTTCTCAACCTAATGCCTGCATCGGATCGGATACTCGGTGTTACCATCCCGATCGAAGCATTTGCGCTGGCTAAATTGCAGTGGATCATTTTACGTCATGATCCTTCAATAGCTTAACGCATCCTAATGTCGTTCCATAAATCCAGATTTTGAAGAGCTACGAGCACACGCGAGGCACTCATCATCGATTTAATCCCCGGTTAGCTTCGATGCATGAAGCAGAGATCTCAATCTCCACTCCTCGGGCTGTGTTTAGCAACTGCTCCCCCATGAGCTCTGGAAGACTTAAAATCGACTAAAAAAAAATCGTGAAAGATTGTACAAGCACGACTTAATGGCACCATTAATGTTTGCGAATTGTATATTCAATCCTTACCAGCGAACATACTCAGGGATTATATAATTTTAGTGTGGCAGGCGTGGTTACTTTATCGCCAAATCCATTCAAACATCTCGACTCAGTGATTGAGACTTTCGGCGGGACTATGTTTTCGTAATTCCAATGTTAATCTACGCCGGACTGTCACTCAGGAAGATGGGAGGTAAGGGCCAATCCTGTGCCTCTTCTCATCGCTGTACCCTACGGGAAACGAAAATCCATTCGATGCATTATTGCAAGTGACTGTGGAAAGGGAATTTTCAACGGGGGCCTTGCTTTAAAAAAGGATATTTACCTCCTCGCCGTCGAGCGCCTCGTTCCCGCCCGACTCTCTCCTTCCTCCCTTTCCTTCTCTCCCCCGCCCACCCACCGACCCACACACACACACCATCCTCGCCCACCATCTCACTTTCAAATCGTGTTTAAGCCAAGCGAAGGGGATCTGTTTAAATGTGGGTTTGGCAAAGGATGGATAAGGTGGATTGGACCCAGAAGAAAACTTTGTAAAATAAACTATTCAGAATAGTTGACTGGTAACGGTTG
>WURS02264910.1:0-19138 GCA_011762765.2 Rhinocypha anisoptera | reverse complement strand
CTCAATCACCGTTCTTCCCAACCCACCAAATTCACCTGACCTTGCTCCTTTTGACTTCTTCTTGTTCCCCCAAATGAAAAAACATTTAAAAGGACGAAGATTTGAGACGATTTCTGAGATCAAGACAAATGCAACGACACAGCTGAAGAGAATCACAAAAGAAGCGTTCCAGGACTGTTTCCAAAAGTGGAAAACCCATTGGCATAAGTGTGTCCGTCGGGGAGGGGAGTACTTTGAAGGGGACAGAGACTTGTAGCTCGTAAATAAAGTATATTTTGTTTTATGACATCAGTCTACATATTTTTTGAACAGCCCTCGTATTTTTGTTTAAGAGTGCTCAACAGCTATGGTCATTAAGCACCTCTCCAACTCTAGAGAAAAAACCCTATTGGACGAACAACATCCATGCACTAGGTGGAACTTGGACCCATGACGTTTTGGTTTCCCTCTGACCTGGATAGACCACCAGGCTAACCCATCTGGCAACACTGACACTTTGGGATAGCGTTGACAAGGCATCACAGGTGTCATAAATATTTAATAGCTATCATTTCAAGAAAAAGGTCCTGAAAAATTAGCCTGATTTATTTCTGAAGGCGATGAAAAAAACTGAAATTTTAAAACTTTAAAACAGCTTCTGCAGTGAATCAGCACATCCTCTAACCAGTGTTAATGTGCAAGATTCCCTACTTCTTAATTTTATTACATTTCAGAAATCTTAGTTCATTTCATTATTAATTAACTCTGAAATATGAATGTCTGTGATTAGTGAGGCACACAATTTTGTATAAAAATAGGTTAAGTAGGGTGACAAATTATTTAATTCACAAGTTATTATTGGATGGGAACTTTATTTTGATCTTCATATATATTTAATTGAAACTGTATAAATAGTTGTATACTTTGGCTTTATTTCTTTTCACCAAACATTTTAATTTGATATCAGAAATGGAAATTTATTGAAGAAATTATTTTTTTAAATATATCTGGAATCAATCTTCAGGTGACATCCAAATTTGTTGGGGTATCAACATCATGAATGTATTTTGACTAATAGATGGAATAAATCATAACCAGACCAGCAGGTTAGAGTTGCAAATAGTTTTCACATTAATTACTTAATTGAATACTACATATTAATTTGAAATTCCTGAAGGTACCAATATTCTCATGCAGTTATTTTATATTCTTCTTCCATATGTTAGAATGTCTGCATTATGTGTTGTACTTCTTGGGACATATCATTTGTATTTCCTATCAAATTAACCATACATTGGAGTGGCTCCCTGTGGCTATCAGCTATATTTTTATTAAGTACCATACACAGTACAAAGGCTTGCTATATTGACCAACAAAATAATGATAAATGAAATATACATAAATAATAATATTTAAAAAATCAGGAGACAGAGAAACCAAGATTTACTGTAAACAATATAGTTTAATAAGCTTCCTAATTTAGGACAGAGTTAAAAACAGTTTGTGAAGTAGATGGGTCCAGGAAAGGGAACTGTATGGATAAGGAATTGATTATTATAGTGATTCTGTAGAATTGAGATCACTGAGAAATAGAAAGGAATTTCTGAGTTTGAAAAAGACTGTAGTTTCTTATAGGGATTGGTGGAACAAATGGAAAAGAGAGGAAGCCTCTTGCCTTGAAGATTTCCTTTTAAATTTTGCAAAGGAAATTCATCTACAATACTATTTGCAACAGATGAGAGAGATGACAATTATTGAGGGAGGAAAGGCTGAGTCCACAGGTTGAATTTCTGGGAGAGGAGATGTGATGGTGGGCAATGGCAACAAAGAAGTTACATAATAAGTTGGTTAAGTTAATTTGCATGTTTAATTCCACTGTATCTTCTTCCTTATCTAATTCTAATGCGTGGCCCAAATACATCTCTGTTGGTGGAGAGGTAATATTCTCTTTTTTTCATTGCTTGTTGGTGCTCCTATTTCTTATTACCTGCTAGGATTGATCTGCTGGTCTGACTGATGTTTTATTCACTATTCAAGCATTCATAGAGACAGGCCATTTTTTTTATGGAGCTGGGTAAGTGGTTACTTGCTTTCTTGCATCAGCTGAATCTGGTTTTCATGCTGGAATCCTGGATATTGATTCCATAACCCCCAATGTGTACAGTAAGGCACTGAATGGGGGCGAGGGATTTGTGATCCCAGAGTATTACGGCACATAGCTCCCTAATACCAAGACCATTATGTATGGCAAAGCACCATATCCTCCACAAGGTGCCCCTAGTTTTCTCAGAACATGATGAATCTAGACCTGGCAGTCAATAAAATACTTCCATCAACATGGTGCTTCTCTGTGTCAATAGTGACTGCGTCTGCAGGGTGAAGGGTTAGAAGTCGCTAACAGAGAAACTCCGGATACCAGGCGAACTCCGGTTTTATTTAGCCTTACCCATGCATGCAGGGCTCTGCATGGATGGAACTTTATTTCCCTAGCTACTCGTGGGAACCATATGGAAAACTAAAACCTTAAAAAAGTATGAGGGCTCCGAAAGCAGACCTCAGACCAGAAACTGCGAGTGTCAGGCAGTTGCCAGAATTCGAAGCAACTTCCTGGGAACACTATTCGTGGACCCTGAGGAGGTCAGACACACATCCATTAGGGACACTCTGGCCTTTAGCAAGGCCGTTGGTTTCTATGGGTGATGTATGTGGTGGATGGTACAAAGGTCTAAGGCCCTTGGGCCCCATTTTCATGGGCCCCTCCGCTTTATCTTCTATCTATCTTAGGCACTGTATGGTGTAGTTTTCTCCATTATGGGTGTTTTTTTCTTTCTCCTCTCTTACCTTATCTCTGGGATGGTGAAAAGAAGATTGAGAATAGTGATACGTAAGAGTCTTCTTCCTGTAGATAAAGTTCCCTAAGCTTATATCTTCCCTCCTGTTCATGGACACATCCAGGAAACACAGTTTTCCAATTTCCTCAATCTCCAAATTTTTAAACTAGGGTGTTGAGGATTAAGACATTGATGGAATGATTTGGCTCCAATCTTCCATGGGGCTAATGAGGAATGTATCATCCACATGCCTCATCCATATAGACTTTTCTTGGATTGGTTGAGTACCTTCTTTTCAAAGGCTTCCATGTATAAATGTGCAGTATTGGTACAGCTGTTCCATATGGTCATCTGTTCATAATATTTTCCATGTCAGAGAAAGTACTAATTCCACAGACAGAATTCAACCAGGTTCAGGAAGTATTTTGGCACTCCCTTATTGGTGAGACAGTAGATCACCATTATGGATTCCTTTTGCAATAATGGCCTTCTCATTGGAGATCGAAGAAGATGGCTGGCTTCCATTTCTGCTTGTATTTTTTACTAGGAGGAATGGCGAAAAACTGAAGCCATTGTAAACCAAAACTATTAGGCAATGGAAGTTTTAAAACATTAAATGAACTAAAATTCACTGAGGAGGCCATATTTTAGTGAATTTTCATAGTAAATAATATCAACTTTAATATTTATGTATATTTACACAAAATTAAGCAAAGCACAACCAATTTTGATGATAATCATCATCAAGTTTATTCTTTGATTTACTGCAGCTGATGACTGTGCCTACTCTCCGTAGAGAGCATGTATTGGTCTTCTTTTTAAAGTCATGGTATTTGATTGTTTACTATTGCTTTAGACCTTTCACATTAAAGAATGAGGTCATAGAATAAAATTTGGTGTCTTGAATGCCACTCTCTTGAAGTTTATAAATAAGGATTGAGCGATGTGCACAATCAAATGCTGAAGTTAAATCATTAAAAGTGAAGCCACATGTCTTAAATCACAATTAGTATTTTTGTACCACAGATTAAATTAAAAGTTTCAGGGTCATTTCATTATGAATCCCAAATGGGGGAGGTGATTCTATCAATAAAAGTGATGTGACATTTGCCAACTTTCTTCCTCTTCTTATGTGTTCTGTGAGTAGTTCCTCCCTTTTCTTTTCCCTCCCTCCCTTCTCGGTACGGGCCTTGACTTAAAGTATTGGGGTTATCAATTTTAAAATTCAAATATGTTAACTAAGGAAATTTAGTAATTGAATGTCGTAGACCTTGGCATTCCCTTGCAGAAATGGTGACACAGTATGCCCAGTGACTGCTAGAAGTAGAAGTATTTTCATTTATAGGGTGCTTCGACGGCAATGGTCACGGCGACGGTCATTTCACACCTCTTCAATTCATAGAAAAAGCCCTTCTGAACAAACACAACAACCATGCCCTAGATGGGACTCGAACTTGCGACCTTTGGTGGTGGGTTTTTAGTGGGTATGGGCCGGGGTTTCCTAGACCCCGGTCGAGTCCCACACTCCCTCTGGGGGTGCGTAACCGTATTTTCCCACCACCGATTAAAAAAAAAAAAAAAAAAATAGCCGGCGAGCACGCTACCCACCAGGCTAACCCAGTTGGCCAGGGACTGCTCAGCCTGTGTATAGGTGAGAGGAATTGTACACCCAAGAGGAAGTGGCTATAGCCATGTACATGGCGATAGCTGTTGGAATATGTATTTTTGAACATTGGTATCATTTGTATTATTTTGTTTTTTTTTCTTCCCACTAGAGTGCATGTACTTATAACCTTGTTTGCCCCTTTTTCTGTAGCGTCTCTATCGTATTGCTGTTATGTATGATAGCATGTGATATTGTGCGCTGTGTCAATAAACACCAATTAAATGTGTAACCTTCAGCCCTTGACATTGATTTAATTGATAGGTTATGGGCCCATGACATGGAAGTAGTTAGAGCCAATGAAAGTGAATTTTGATCGCAGGTATTTTATCGAAATTTCCATTACTTATTTTTTTGTGGGCTAGGGAAGTTTAGAGTCATAGTTTAAGGTTGGAAATGGCGGAACTTAAGGAAGAATCCACATTTATGAAACTTAAGGATGATAACTATTATGCGTGGTCCATGTGATCGAGAGCAATATTGGAAAATGGGGGTTGTTGGTGTGCCATATAGCCTGGTTATCCCAAGATTTCCGAGGTTTCACTCCTAAGTGCAGCACAGAAGAAAGAGAACAATCGTGCTAGGTCATTTCTAATCACGATTGTTACCATGATGACATCAGGAAATTTGAGTTTGCACGTGAAATCTGGTGTGAATTGGAGGGTTTACACTGTCAGATGAGAATTGTAAACTCCCTAATGTTATTGAAGGAATTAATGTCGACAAGGAAGGAGGACACAATGTCCATGAGGAATAAATTTCCAAAGTGATTGGTTTGTATCGCAGAATAGCTAAGGCAGGACTTTTGGAGTTAAGTGATCATGCTTTGGGAGCCTCTAAATACCTATTTGGGATTGGTTCGGATTTTGGAAAAGGATGAGTCCATTCTATCCATGAGACTCATCAAACCCAGGCTGCTGCTGGAGGAAAGATGGCTGCTAAGGGAAAAGGAGTACCAGGATAAACCCTGTGATAGTGAAAGAGTGCTAGCAGCAGCCCAGAGAGGTGGATCGAAACATATTTCCCATCCTGCCAGCACAGGGAAAAGCGAAGAGAAGAAGTTGATCACTTGTTACGTTTGTGGCAAGCAGGGACATATCTCAAGATACTGTAGACAACGGTTTAAGGGCCAACAGAGGGTAAATGACGAGGCGAGAGAAGAAAACAACAACAAAAGGGCTAGTGTTGTGTGTGAAGAGCTTGTGTCTTTATGTGCCTTAGATAAAATAGTTGATCCCAAAGGAAATGAATGGTTTTTAGATTCTGGAGCTTCTAGCCATATGAATCCAAACAGACACTACTTTGTAAATTTTGTACCTAAGAATTGTGGACATGTACGTATTGGTGATAGAACAAAGTTAGCTATTAATGGTTATGGTGACGTGCCTATGATTGTAATGGAGAAACATGATGAATCTAAGGTGTCTTTGACCAAAGTATTGTATGTCCCAGTGTTAGCATTCAATCTTGTGTCCTGTAGAAGGCCTTAGGAGAAAGGGTGTACTATTGTTATTAAAGATGGTTGCACGACAGTGCGTAAAGATAGGAATGTGCTCATGATTGGCACTTTCGTGGCAAGTATCTATGTCATAAGGTCAGAAAAAGCCAATTTGGAAATTCCTTATGTGGAACATGCTGCTAAAGCAGTAGCTATAACATTATGGCATAGAAGGTTTGGACACACTCACAAGAAAGCACTAGTAAAGATGAAGAGTCTGGAAATTGTCGATCAAACTAGTCATAAAGCATGTGATGTCTGTCTTGAAGGTAAATTGATGAAGAAAAAGTTCCCAATAGAAACAACTTCTGAACAAGCCAAAAATGTTCTAGATATAGTCCACATAGATTTAGTTGGTAAAATCGTTCCCATGTCTGCAGGTAGTTCCCAATATGCGGTGACTTTCATTGATGAATGTACAAACTATGTTTTTGTCAGGATTCTGAAAAGGAAATGTGATGTCTTTAATGAGTAATGAAGATGAAAACACTTGGTTTTTCCACATGAAAATTTTTTATTATATACGACCTAGGTTTTGACTTTCAAAGTCATCTTCAGGTCTTATGAAACCTGAAGATGACTTTGCAATTCGAAACCTAGGACTTATATAATAAAAAAATTTCATGTGGAAAAACCAAGTGTTTTCATCTTCATTATGAATCGCTTCCACAAAGTAACACCTGAAAATTCCCAATTTGTCTTTAATGAGCTTGTTATATTCCGAAAACAAGTTGGAAGACAGAAGGGAAAACTGATAGTGTATTCAAAGTGACAATACATAGCTAGTCAATTTCAGAAACACCTTGATGACAGTGGCATTACTAGGAGATTGACAGTACCAGGAACACCTGAGCGAAATGGGAAGCTAGAACGAATGAATTTGGCTTTATTCAGCATGGTTAGTTGCATGCTAGCTGAGTCTAAGTGCCATGCGGGTTCTGAACACTGCAGCCTACATTCGGAATAGGTGTCCATCTAAATCTATCACTTTTCAAAGACCTTCTGAGTTGTGGGAACAAATAGATCTCACCCCTGAGAATCTTGGAAATTTAAAAGTATTTGGGTGTCATGCTTGCGTGGCCATTAAAGGTGGGAAGTTAAGCCCTAGAGAGGAATGTGTTTTCATGGGTTATCCTACGGGTACCAAGGGCTACCATTTGTGGAGTTTAGTCAGAGGGAAGATCATTATAAGAAGGGGTGTTGTTTTTGTGGAGGATGTTTTCCCTTTAAAGAAAATCATCATGCAAGGATTGGGTTGGATGATAGAGATAAGGTACATGCACAATTAATTGATGAGATTCTAAGTGAAGAAAATGATGTAGATATAAATAATATGATTGACCATATTGACGAAGAAGGGGAAATTCTAATGCCAGAAAATGTAGGAAATAAGAGTTTCATTGGGCCTAGAAGAAGTTCAAGGGTTAGGATACAGAAGAATTGTGATCATTGTATTTCCTGCCCTTCTTATTTAGTAATAGATAATTTACAAGAAAGTGAAGAACCGCATTTATGAAAAGTTATTGTTGCATTCAGCCCTATAAAGCTCGAATAATGAGTTTTTGTCGGTTGCAATGCTTGGATTTCGGGCATCTCTAGAGACAGCTTCATAAAGCCTAAAGGTTTTGTGTCGGTTTGTCGTCACCTGTGTACAAATAGTTTTCAATCAGCGATAAAAATTTGGAGGTTTTCTACTTCTTGCATCATTCAAATAGTTTCTAATAATGATACTAACAAATGATTTTAAATTCACGTTTATTTCGTGATTTTTACGCGTTGCTCGATTCATTTGTCAATAGTAGAAAGCGGTGGTTGCGGATTTAAATGCTGCATTAAGTTATCTTTATGAATTCAATTATGTCTTTAAAAGAGGCGTTACTTCAATTTGCGATTAGTGAACTTTCCAGGCCTACTTCTTCTGTTGTGATAGACTGCTTGAAAGAGGAAGCAGAGTCACGAAAGAGCAAAGTGTTTGTTGTAGCTCTTGGGGCATCTCTAGAGCAAACTTCAAAACCTGAAGATTTTGTGTCGATTTGTCGAAAGGAATCATCTCTGTGTAGATATTTTTCAATCACCACCAAATCATTGGAGGTTGTATGTTTGCGATATTATTAAAGTAGTTCCCTTATAATATAATCAATTCTCAATCACGTTTTTAAATTAGGACGAGTTGCAATGATAGAGAAATTGCAGCCCTTTTTTTCCTTTCTTTCTAAATAATGTCTTATTCATAATTATCATTTTAAGCCTTGCAAACCAGAATAAGTAGAACGTGAGTGCCTCTATGGGATTTCCTTGTTTTGATAGACATCTCCAATGGCTCTTATAAAATTGTATCTTTCCCATCGGAATAATAACTTGTCATGTTAGGAAGATGAATGTGATTATGGAACCTTATAGTTTGAATTTTATTTTTATTCATTTCCACGTTTAACATTTTCCGATTAAAACAACATTAAAGTGGGTTAAACTCTTTTTGGAGCATAAACTAGCTACTTAAACTGGTTACAGTAACATTCCTTCCAAATTGGATCAAAGGAAACAATATAAAAAGTATACCAGTGTTGGATTTTTCAATATTAATACTTTTTTGTCAACCTATTTTTCTTACATTCATTTAAACTACTGTATTTTTATGACGTCTTACATCGGCATTTAATATAGATCAGTTGCATAAATTATATAATTATACTAGATGATTCCAGCACGTAATCACAACTAGTTTTAACTTGGCCAGTTTCATATACCATAGTTCAAGATATGAAAATGTAGTTCTCATTAGGACATTTAGTAAAGAAATATAAAGAGATTAAAGCTTCCACAAGTTGAAAGAAAAGACATAATCAGATGTAAATTTTTCATATAAAACACATGGCTCTCTTCATATTTTTCACAGCATAATGTTCAAACATTACTCCAATGTGCTAATTGTGCAGTTCTCTTTATACAGAGAATGGCATAAATTTTATTCTCTATGCCCGTACGGAACGAAATTACTGTTAATATAGTTTGCCTTTTTGTCCAACTGGTCAGATACATAATTGAATATTAAGAATGTTTAAAGGTAAATAAAACTTTTTCGGTTTCACAGGAGAATTTTTACTATAGCGTAGCATGCCAAAAAAGAAATTATCAATAGTCTTGCCTGGTTTCACCAACAGCTCTTAGCTATGAGCTACTCCTATTTTCCCATCAAATCTTGATTTGACCATAGCTTAAAAATAAATGTGATATTGTAATAGAATGTTACTTGAAGAACAATTATAATACTCATCAAGGTTGTGCTCAATACATAATTATTACTAACAAAACTTGATGATCAGATGAATTTTCAAGAAAAATTAGTGATGATTGCTGTCAAGTGATAGGACATCAACAAAAGGTTGGACCTAAATATGGTCGAAAACACATCTCTACATAATGTTGTGTTGAAGTATGTGGTGTCATTTTGCAAAATAAAATCATCAAATTCATTCATCCCCAGTGTAAAATTCCAAATTCTAAAAAAAACTGATTTTCTACAGTGGTACATTACGTGCATAAATTGACCCTTTGGTAAAATTTCTTGAGGAATATATCCTGAAAAATTTCCTAATCCACAGTGGACAAGCTGTGTAAATAAAAAAACACTCCAGGGGGTTAGATTGTGGAAAGAAAATGAGTACAGACGATAATATAAATGAGATTTTGAAGTTAATGCCTGTGTTCTGGGATTGACTCACTAATAATAATAATTCCTTTATTCACTTGTGGGTAATAAATATGGAATAAATGGAAGCGGTATTTAATTTCTTTGACAAAAATGGTTGAGGTGTTATTTTTATGATTTTTTTTAGACCAACATCAGTACTAATTCTAGTTTTCTAATTTTCACATGAGAGAATAGTACTGAGGGAAAATCTTGGAGTTATTTCTTTATAATATTTTTAATTGACTTTAGGAGGGTTTAAATTAAGTAGGTCATACTAAAAAGCTGACCAACCTGATATAATCTTTTATTCAAAGCACTGGAACATGAATTAAAATATAAAGGGATTTTCACTGGTTATCCTAATATTTTTTCAAATTAATTTTTAAGCATTGCATACTTTTTCTTCTGTTCATGTCATCTTTTTTGAAGTTTGAATTTTTCTTCAAAAGAGTATCCTGGAAAACTAAGAAGCTTTCATCATTATTTTTCAGCTACTGGTCCAAGATGTTGGTGTTGCATTGAAAGGTGAAACATGTCCATACATTTCTCTTCATGAGGCAGTACTATTTGTTACTTGGATGCTATGCCAAGGAGAAGATATGACACCTCCAATGGTGCTTGTGGAGTCTTCAGTTACCTTACAGTATTTTGGTAAAATAATTAAAGCTTTGGCCTCCCTTAGTTCAATGAGGATATCTTGGCCCTCTCGATCCCAAACCTGTGACATTGTTGATGCCTTTGATAAATTGTATGGTTTTCCTGGTGTTATCGGTATCCTAGTGTCAATTAAACTCCCTATTCCATTGCCGGATGATACTGGAAGTGATATAAGTGTTAGTTACAATTTGGAAGATTTTTATGATGATATATTGGGTTGTCCATCAGTGGCATTGCAGATGGTTGTAGATCATCGAGAAGAAATGCGTGATGTCTGTGTTGGTCTCCCTGGAAGCTGGCCTCCTAACAAGGTTTTGAGATCAAGTCGCCTCTATGCAAGACTTATTGGTTCAGCTACTCAAGATAAATCTTTGCTTATAACTGAGGGATACCATTTATTAGCTGGATGTGAGTACCACCATTTGCCAACTTTACTTACACCATATGACATGCAAGAAACTGGAACTTCACAAACACAATTTAATCAAATGCATGAAGAAGCATTGAGTTCTGGTGTTGAAGCACTCTCACATTTTACCAGTAAATTTCCAAGGCTAAATACCCTGAATTCAATGGAAAAATGGAATCCTTTAAGAAAAGAATTTAACTTAGGTGATGACATTTGTCATTCTGTGGCAACTGTGACATTAGCAGCTTGTGTTCTGCACAATTCATCATTAGAATAATAAAATTTTCTGACTGAAGCTATGATTCATCGTTGAGTATTTATTTCACATTTTAAATTGATCAATACTGCATACTTAATTGTATAAAGTACATACAATATTACTAATATTGTGTGTATATTATATTTTTACAATATAACGTTTGCTACAAATTTGTATATATTATTAAATGTTACACAAGTGGCAAATAAGATGACATTACATACTTGTTTGTCAAAATATTGGAATTCATGTAATTAAATCTTAAAAAGTCATTTAATTTCAAATAAATTACTCTTAGAAATTTTAAAGAGTTGATTTATTTGAATTACTAAATTTCAGGAATCCACTGTTGCAAGCTTTAATGAATTACCTTGTATATCTTATAAGATGCTCCAATGCTTTTGATGTATCTTCATTTTGAAGTCATTAATGCCTAACACCCAATCACCCGTACATTTCCATAAAATGAAATGGATTTAATATAAACAGGAATGGAACACTATTTAATCTAATATATTGGTAAATCAGTTAATATCTTTGACTATAAAATAAAATATTATTTACTTTTAAGTTTTATAAGTCTTCTAATTTGCTTATAAGTTTATTTAGCTAAAGATAAAGGGATACAACAACTGTATCATAGTTCTGCATAGTCTTTATTTTAACCTCAATACATACCCTCCAGTTCATACAGTGTAGAAATTCCTGGAAAAAATTCTGTTCCTTTGAATAGTCACTCATCCAATTCCCAGTGTAGCTCTTTCCCAGAATCAAACTATCTTCCTTCCAGTGCCCCTTAGAGTGAACCAAACATTAGGTAGTCATTGTGGCTGATGCTTTAAGTGTATTCAGAATATTCAGAGTGGCTGCAACTTACAGAGGCAGTATGGAACTGTGCATTATGATATTGGACAATTACACCTGGAGCAACAGGTTATGTCTATTTGATTTGATTGCTGGTCAAAGATAGGTGTATATTGGTAAGCTGATAGAACTGAATGTGAGACACTAATGACATTGTTCTCACATCGTATAGTGTTCCAAGATTATGTCTTGTTGGTCTCAAAAGAGAGTTGGAGTAACCTTCCCTGTGATTGTTGTGTCCAAAACTTTTTGGGTCTTTAGAGATGGTAAATGATGTAATTGTGGACTCATTCTGTGTTCCCAGAACGTTTTAGTAAACCCAATTCTTTGCAAAGAAGCATTCACCATCTTCAAAGTGTTGCTCAAGTTGTTCACAGCTATTAAAATGCCACTTTCAATTCTGGTCTCAGGTGTTATGTCACTTACCTTGCTTACATTTTTCTAATAGCTTACCCTAATTTATGTGGCTGATTTTCATAATTTTATCTATTTCACCCATTCACATCAGGTTGATACTAAGTTCCATTACTAAGGCTTCATCTGCTAAAATTCTCTGGTATTAAGTGATTTTGTCTCACACAGTAGAGAAGCAGTGTCACAAAAGTCACACAAACAAAAAACATAGTTTCTGAACTTACTACATGCTTTTCTTCTTTGTTGTGTATCTTTTTTGTTGGAGATATCATGCATACTATGGTAATGTGATAGTGCTTTATTATCTTTTCTATAATAACTCCCATAGGATATTTCCTACACCATTTGTAAATATACTGCCAACTCACCATAAAATAACACATTTCAACTTTTAGTGTAGATTTAAGGTTTTCATTAGTTCAACTGAGTATGTGTAACTTTTGACAGAGAAATAAATATTCATAGGACAACTCATTCAAATTTGACCCTTATATCACTGACCTTAAGATAAGTGTATGCTATTTTTTTGAGGTTAATTAAAAAGGAAAAATACCCATGTATGTATCCACAGACTAAAAAATATGGCTCTTCAATAAAGTGCTCACAATTTTTTATTCCCATAATTTATTGCATAAAATTTAATTTTCTTTCATCTTAGATTAATTTTTTATATATATGTGGAACAAGTTTCATTTATTTGACCCATTTTACATAAATCAGAGATTTTCTGATCACCAGATTGGCCTAGGAAACTACAGGTGGCAAGGGAAAGGAACTGACCTCCATACCCTGATGTGTGAATTTTCACACTCCATTGAACTAATTATGAGGTGAGCTCTACCATCACTAATCAAACCAACCATAGGGTTGAAGACTGTGGTTTTGGTATTGGAAGTATGGCAGCCATTGCAAGTTAAAACATGTTCATTCTACCTACCAGTTTCTGACCATTTGAAATAATTTCTATGAAGATGTTTTTAAGAATTGGGGAGCAGGGAAAAGTCACATGAGACTAGGTCTGTAAACCGACTGCATACGAAAATTCCAATAGTCTAGTTTTTTTGTTGCTGCCTCATACAAAGGTGATTGGTAAATTTGTAGAAATACCTCAGATAGTTTAGGAAATGTGAACTGCCTGTTTTCATGAACCTATCCATCAATTTTTCTAACCGAGTTCATCATATAGTATAGACGGTTGGCTGCTCCTAACCTCATTATGAATGCTTGTTCTTTCTCTTTTAAAAAATCATACCTAATGATTATATTTTGTCCATAAACAACTCAAATTTCTTGATGAATCTTGGCTCCTGATATGTTTTTCACCACTAAAAATCATAGTACAGCACACATCTCACATTTGGTAGGATTACATATATATTGCAGCACTCATTTAAAAGGTTGTACAAGGTGCCTCTGTGAACTGAAACTGACTGAAAAATGACTCTGAACCTTCCCACTAGCATAGCTGGATTCATGCTAAAATGTTGAACACATTGACATTTGTATTTTGCTAATCCCTTTATCAATTCCTGTGCAGCATTATGAAGTTTATTTTGTGGACAGTCCTCATAGCTTAAATCCAGCCATGCAATCAATACATACCACTAACTTAGGGGGTATATAATGTTAGATTAATATGAGTTATTATTAATTATCAGTTGCATATAGACCTTGTTGGATAATGTAAAGCATATGACTCCTTTCATATCTTCTACACTTTTTTCATTCTCTCTCTGTGGACTCTCTTTCGTCTTCCGTCCAATTCTGTCCCTGGTTTCTTTGGGACTACATGTTCTACTGGTGTGTCTTATTGCTGAATGTGTCTCTGTTTGTAATTTCTCTATGGTCTATTTTTGCTTTTTTAGATCAATTCTGACTTGTACCATCAATAGTATCGTTGATTTGATACTGATAGCTTGTATATATGTTGTGACTTGATAAGTCTTGTTGGTGGGAGTTTATTGATGTGTCCATAAATTTCAGTCATCTTTTTCTGATGTCCGCCACTAGGTTGGATAGCTTATCTGTTGTTTTCCTAGAGTGTAGTCTGTACCCTTCTGTTAATTTTGGGCTGATAATTTTCCTAATGATTTTGTACTCATCTTTTAAAGATATCCTGGTCTCTTTTTATTTTAAGTGTAAGAGTTTTGTTTGCGTATAGTGCCTCTGGCTTGGTTACTGTGTTGTAGTGTCTGATCTTTGTGATTATGGAAATGCAGTTCCTGTTATAAATATTCTGTCTTGCCATATATCCTCTTCATTTTCTGTAGTCGAGTCCTCTATGCAATCTTCTCTTCTCCTGTTGGTTCAAGGAATTTGTCTAGATATTTAAAGTATGTGACCTTTTTTACCTTGCTGTATTTTGTGTTCAGTATTTGGACGTTTAGTTTTGAGCAATAGAATTCAGTCTTTTGGAAGGAGATTTGCACACAAACTTTCTCTGCACAATCTTTGAGGACTTCTATCTGTTTGGTTGCTATTGTTTCATTGTCTGAAAGTATGGCTATATTCTCTACGAAAGCTAGGCATGAAATTTCTATGTTGTCTTTAGATCATTCAAGTCATGTTGGTTTCCAATGTCCTTGGTTTCAGTTCCTTTTCCCATTCCTTGATGACTGTTCAAAACTAAATTAAAGAGGAGTGGATATAGTCCACCTCTTTGGTGGACTCCCGTTTTGATCAGGAAGGGTTCAGAAATTTCACTTATAAATTTCAATTTAGAGGTTGTATCTGTCAGTGTCTGTTTGATCAGTCGCAGTGTCTTAGGTCGAGTTCCTGTTCTTCTAAGATGTTGAACAAAGATTGTCCGTCAATAGAATCGTATGCCTTCTTGGAGTTGACGAATGTGCATATGATTGGGGCATTCCTAATTGCTTTGTATTTCAGTTGTACTTTCAGGTTGAAAATTTGTTTTGTGCATGAAGGACCCAGGTGGAAGCCTGTCTGGTATTCGTCAATTTTGTGTTCTAATCGCTCTTGTATTCTTTGGAGAAGGCATGCCGACTTGTAGTAGGAAAATTCCTTTGTAGTTTTTCACATCTGTTTTGTCTCCTCTATTATGTAGTGAATGAATGAGAGCACATTTCTAATCATCTGGCAATTGTTCTGTTTGCCACATATTCTCAAAGATTTTTCTGAGTTTCTGTAGTGACTTTGGCCCGGGGTTTTTCAGCAGTTCCAAATGATATCAATATTCACCAGAAGTCATGTTATTTTTCAATCTGTTTATGTGTCTGTGAATCTATATCTGTGTTGGTGGTGGTGATTCTGGGTTGATGTTGTGCAATTTTCCTTGGGGAATCTTGTGCTTGGTTTGGGATAATTGAAAAGATCAGAGAAATAGTGCTAGCACCTGACAGTTCCCTGATTGGTCAATGATAATTTTCCATCTTATTTTCTGAAGCACATATTTTGTGGTGTGTAGCCTTGGATTTATCCTTCAAAAGTTTTGTAAAAGTCTCTCATGTTCTAGTTGCGAAAGTACTCTTCTATGGAGTAGTTGTTCCTTAATGTACTTCCTCTTAGTTTGCCTAATATTTTTTGTAACCTGTTTTCTAGTCTTGTTAAAAAGTTGTAGACTTTCTGGGGATTTTTTTCTGTTTTACTCCTAGAATGCTCGCTTGCATCTTTCCAGTGCATTTTTGCATTCTGAGTCCCACCAAGGGTATTTTGTGTTCCTGTGCTTTTTGTGTGATTTTTGTATAAAATTCTTCCCATTTGTTGGCCTGTTATTTCTCCCATTTTTCATTTATATTGGATTCTTTGATCTTTTTCTTGTCGAATTTCTGAATGTGTTTTCTTCTGGTGGAATCTCCTTGGGGTGAATTTAACTTAATTAATGTTAGGTAGTGGTCAGAGTGGTTTGCTCCTCTCTGGACTTGAACATAATGAATTTCTCTTTGTACAGGATATGAGATCACCATGTGGTCTATCTGGAATTCGCTGATCTCTTGCCTAGGTGATCTCCAAGTCTTGTATTTTTGTGGTGATTTTCTGAGGGATGTGGACATGATCTTCAGGTTATTCTGTTGGTATAGTTCGATAGGCCTTGTGCAGCTCTTATGCTTGGGGTCTTTTTTGTTGTCTCCATTTGTGGGGCCATGTATGTTGAACATGGTATATTTCTTGTTTGAACAAATGTCATCAGTCTGTTGTTTATGGGGGTCACTTCAATGATAGAGTTGACTATCTTTTTATTTATCGTAAAGGCCATGCCAAAAATTGGAGTGCCTCTAGTGACTCCTTTTTCTGTCTTGCTAAACTATGTGGTATGATCCTGTAATCCTCTGTCTTCATCTGTGATGCATATTTCTTGTAGAGCCAGTCTCAGTACTTTTGTTTGTAAAGTTCTGATGTGAGGTTATGTATTTTTCCTGTTTGGATCAGGGTGTAGATGTTGACAGTGCCAATGTATGTGGGTGTTTTGTGTGAAAGTTGCCAGAAAACTCTGGCTTTTTCTGTGATCATGTAACTCCAGGTTCCCCAGAATCCAACTTCCTGGTTTCAATCTTTTGATGGGTGGATTGATTACCACCTGGGGTATTACTGTCATTACTTGCACGAGTCATGATTGTTTCTGAGGTTTTAAGTCCAGTGTTTCCACTGGGAGTTTAAAGCCAGGGATTGTCACTTCCTGGAGTGTTGTGTACACCTGGTCGCTGGTGGTTGCCACTTCAGACATGACCTTCTGCGTCATATGGCATTGACTACTCAATGGCTCATCTGCCTTTAGGGGTTATTTCCCACCCCAAGGACTACAGGTTGCCACCTAACCTCCACGTGTTCATCCACCCTCCACAGAGGCCATTGGCACTTGGTGGAAAGGGATCTCCTTATCCCATGATAAACTCAGTCCCTGTGCTTGTTAGCCACTTGTTAAATCAAGTGTTGCCCCGTCTCCACTAAGGGAAGGTGAACACCAGGATTTTCCCTTCCTTGAGGCTAGGACTACACTGGCCTTTCCTAGTCCCTCCAGTACTTTTAGAGTGGCTATTATATGAGTTTACAAGGGTTGGAACTTTAATAGTGGCAACACTGCTGTAGAGAACCCATGAATCGGAACCGAATATTGTCGCTTATACTACAAGTTAGTTATATATTTACCTTACCTCAGAGCAAATGGACTCTCCCTTCTCACATCATGCATATGTGCACTGATGAGAAGAACAGAGCACTGTGCTAGCTGGTGGTCAAAACATGTTGACACTATGTTTTTGAACAAAAAACAACAGAGTTGGATAAAGATTGAATGTGCCAGAGGTTTTACAGCACAACAGTGTCATTAAGATCTTCAAGAGGTCTGTGGGGAATCTGCAGTGTCCTACAGAATAGTGGAAAGGTTGGTAAAACCTTCAACGAGGGAAACCAAGATGTGGTAGACACGCATCAGCCACATCGTCCTAGTGTCACTGAAGAAGAAATGGAAATATTCTTTCAACGTTGCTTGACAGTGATCATGTGAAGCACAGTTGTATGCGCTAATCCTCTCTCTCAGGCCAGCTCACATATTGTATAGTGTCGATCACTGTCCAG
Source organism: Rhinocypha anisoptera (assembly GCA_011762765.2). Classification (NCBI taxonomy): domain Eukaryota; kingdom Metazoa; phylum Arthropoda; class Insecta; order Odonata; family Chlorocyphidae; genus Rhinocypha; species Rhinocypha anisoptera. The sequence continues at coordinate 1,341 of WURS02264910.1, read as the reverse complement.
TAATGTAGTAAGAACTTCTTCCACTTCTTCTTTAATGACACTAGGACAATGTGGCCGATGCATGTCTACCACAGTTTGGTTTCCCTCATTGAAGGTTTTACCAACCTTTCCACTATTCTGTAGGACACTGCAGATTCCCCACAGGCCTCTTGAAGACTTTGGTGACACTGCCGTGCTGTAAAACCTCTGTCACATTCAATCTTTATCCAACTCTGTTATTCCTTTTTCGAAAACATCGTGTCAACCTATTTTGACCACCAGCTAGCACAACGCTCTGTTCTTCTTGTCAGTGCGCAAATGCGTGCTGTGAGAAGGGAGAGTCCATTTCCTCTGAGGGAAGCTAGATTTGTAACTAACTTGTGGTATAAGCGACAATATTCAGTTCTGATTCATGGCGTCTCTACAGCAATGTTGCCACTATTAATCCAACCATTGTTTATTACTAACTATTTATAAAAGATTGTAATATCATTAAATGAATCCATGCAAACTTGACATATATTAATTCATGCAAATCTGACATATGAATTATTTTAATTTCTTGCATGTCTATTTATTTCGATGAAAAACCTGGAAAATAGATGCAGGAGGATATATGAGAATATTATGCTTGACTGTCAATACCTTTGATTGGAGGGTTTTTCACGGTCAATGATGATGATGAATATAACCCAATCAAGTCAAAGCTAGTTCCCCTTTTCTATAGAACTTCTGGAACTTGCTGATTCTGACCAGGTACGGCACTCTTTGAATAACCTGTATGTATAGAATTCCATGGAAAAGAAAATAAGTTTTATTTTTTAAATTTTCTTCTTAATTATACATTACTGATATTATGTTGCCATGCAAGCTATGTTTCTATGTTATAGAAAGAGTTCAGTCTCCAAAAATATGAATCTGGTTAAGACATTTCTGAGAAATTGCAAAAGGTTTCCCATCAACAAATGTTGTCAACCCTTGTTTAGAGGTGAATTATTTTGTATTAGAATTGTGAACCTAGGGCTCACTGGGTGAAAAATGTTCTTGTATCTTCCATTTGCATAAAATGTTTCTTATTCTCATGACCCAAATTTTAATATTGTCATCATAACAGACATTACCATATGATGGGTCAGCTCTCCTAGAGATGTGTGGATAGGTAGAAAAGTGGGGTAAGTCACAACTTTTTTAATGGAAGTGATTACATGTAGGGAGGTCTTTACAGAAGGAGGTTTAAGTAGGTGGACTTTCAAGCAATATGCATTTCGGAGGAAGATTTCTCGGGTTTCCATCCGGGTCCAGGGGTTGTTTTCCACCAACGTTTCAAAGGCTAAGTCCACAATCGTCTTCAGGGTGATGTCC
>WURS02264802.1:0-19140 GCA_011762765.2 Rhinocypha anisoptera | reverse complement strand
GGCAATGGGTTGTTGAAGGTTGTAATAGAGGGTAGAATGTTGGGTAAGCGGGGTAGGGGTAGGAGGAGAATAGGGATTTTGGATAGAATGATAGGAGGTAAGAAATATGCAGATTTGAAGATGGATTAAAGTTAGATGTTACGCGGCCAACCTAAGCTAAAATTCATCAAAAACCTGCCTTAACCAGTAGATTACCCTTCATCATCATCATGTATTATACAAAAGAAAACATTTCTCTTAGCCATTGGATAAAATACTCGCTTGGACATTTGAGCCTCTATTTTTTGAAGACTTTAATGGTGAAAATAATTCGTTATTTTTTGTCTTTACGGAAGCAATTGACGACTGGCAACTTCCCTAACATGTAGTATTACAGGAAAAGCAGCCCCTCCCTCTTCTCCACTGAGGCATAAGCAATTTTCAATTTTTTTTTGGGGTGGTGCCCTACAATTTCCGCTGAATTTTTTATGCGCTCGGCGCACGACATCCGCTTTTATTTTCAGGTAAATATTTCCTTCGCGTTGATGAATCGTAATGAAGAACTTGCGTGATTTTGGAAATTTATGAAAATTTAATTTGCTGATTCCCATTGTTATTCCTGACAAAATTTCGGGATCAAATGTTATATAATTATGATTGGTACATTTCTCATTAACTACGGCCTAGTGGTTTTCAATTAATTCACAAATAATTACTTTTAACGCATGAGATTTTAGTTATAATTAGAGTCATTAATATCTGACTCTTGTTAAATTCATTTTTGATTGTTTCAATAAGAATATCACTAGTTAAAGAAACCTATTGATGACGTAAATGTGATAATTCCTAAAACAACTTCTTGCATATGCACAACAGATTCTTTTGAATTATCTTAATCGCCAGGTCAAGATAGATAGGGACGAAGAATAATTTTTAAATGTCATTTAATTAATTCCAATTGATAGGTAATACATATAATAATAAAAGTAGAATTTTAATGGGTAATGTAATATCCAGAAGCTTTCATCTTTCATCTAGTTTAGGGATTGTTTTAGGTTTCTTCTTAGTCGCCTAAACTTTCCAGTCGTTGGCGATTGTGCCCCTCCATCTCTTTTGTGTTCTTCCCACGCTTCTTTGCTGGTTATTGCACTGTTTATTTCATATTTTTATGTTCAGCTCACACTCGTTAATATTCTCCTTTTTTTCACGTTCATCTTGCCTTCTTACGTCTTCCCATATCTTACATAAACTTAAGCTTTAATAATTTTCGAATCATAAAAATATTTATATATATAATCAGTATATAACCCTCTACTGCGTGTTATGATTCAACATCTCCATGGTTATGGTATTCTCCTAGACATCTCTCTCCCTCATCTCGGTTTTTATCCCCTCTATCCCCAGCTCTCCCTCCTGGACTCTTCTCTCTCTCTCTCTCTCTCTCTCTCTCTCTCTCTCTGCTCTCTTTCTCTTTTCCAAAACAGGAGTCCACAACAGGTCTTGTTTTGGTAGCCTCTCACTTACCATTTTTTTGGGGTAGCTGCACCATTTTATCTGCTTTTCTCGTGCGTCTCTGATAGTGTCATGCAGCCCATCCATAATCACTATAATTCTGTTATTCCGGACTTTTTTAGTCGGCATATTCCAGCGGACTTTCTCCAAAAATCCGTCTCTACCAATCTAAGAGTTTTTTGTGACTTTTTAATGGAGGAACTTCGCTACCACATGTTTTTTTGACTTAACCGTGTGTTTTTATATCATATGTTTTTTTTGATTTCACAAACCACTTTGGATCAACGGTATGACTGCCATATCCTTGTGTACACAGTTGTTGAATTACTTTGCGAAGTGTTCCATTTTGTATGACTTATTATATGATATATGTATGAAATATTTTTCTTGACAGTGTAGTATACAATGCATGGACTCGAATCTGACTCTAAGGAACTGCTTCGAAAGACTTAGTAACTGGTGGAGATCTAAATGTAAACCTTGAAATCCTCCTTCGTAACTAGGGGTGCAAAAAGGACACGGGATATAACAAAGTACTTACCCTATTTGTTCATATCGGTGAATTCAATGATTTTCTATCGCTTAACTGAGGATAATCGTCAAAGAGCCGAAAACATATATAGTGGGCTCATAGCACACACACACACACGCGTGATACCTCGGCAGACTCAGGCATAAAGGAAGAAAGGGAGAGTTAAAATTTCGTCGCGCGGATCGATAAGAAATGGCTGTTAAAGGAAAATATACGATATATTTTAAAGGAAAAATATATTTAATGTTTCAGCATTCGCATTATAACGATTAGTACCATCATTTGACATGTTCTAAGGGATGTTACGTGGTGAGTAGTTGCTAAATGAATAATTATAAAATGAAAAAACTTCGTTTAAAGCATAGTTTTGTATTTAAAGTGTGAGTTCTCATTTTGTGACCGTTTTTTCCTCGCCGATAAAGGAATGTATCTTGAGATTAATTAAAAAGAAAATTAAATATTTTCTACTTGATCTCTTATTTCTAATAATTGCTTGCATAGTTTATCATTCAATTCTATTTTCTACGGTACGTGATTTTCTACCCTTGAATGGTTGATCTCTTTTGGCCCCTGTGATTCTGAAATGAAACGTGTATATTTGTTTTTCAATGAATTTGATGCGATGTATTTCTAAGAGCTTAGTTTAATGCGTTCCGTAGTAATTAATTCAGGGTTATTGTCTGAGTGAGAAAAGAGAGACCAATAATCTGAGCTAATAATAGTTTTCCTAATTGAAATAGCTCAAGGACATCTGATGTACGAGTCACTGGAAAAATTTTTCTCGCCAGAAAATTTTGCTTTGAAAAGAGTAGCAATAGCAATAAAGATAATAAATTATATTATGATATAATTACCGAATAAATGCAAATGCCATAATAACCTTTGTCTAAAGCTCGTAGATATTCTGTATAAATATGTATTTCGTAAAATGAAAATTCTTATCTATTCCATAATGCACACCAGCTCTCTAACAAACTCATTCCTCCAAGTTTTAAAAATAACAAAACAAACTCAAACACATAGTTTAACGAAATAAATCACTTGATTTTTAACTACACACAACAAGAAATATTTTTAATGGAATTCTTTCTTTCTGTCTCTTCAGCCGTAATTTTACTGTGTATACCACTTTATATCAATAAATAATGCAAGGTAAATACCATAAAAATTTGAATGAAAATCGTGAAAAATCTCTATACAAAAATGTGTGATGTAAATTTTATGAGATTAATATATTCTGAGTCGATGTAACCTGGATCAGTTAAAGTGACAACTCAAAGCAAAGCTGGCTAGAGTTTGAAACTCCATGATTGTATTGATGCTGAAGCCACCTTAAGTCCAAACATTCTAGGAATATCAATAGTGTATTTGTTTTTATAAACATAGAACTAAAACAATAAATAAGATATAGTTTTCACTTATGCATCAAAAAAATAGCTCTCGTATAAAAACTATGTGCAATGCGAAGTTTATTTATCTAAAATACATAAGGAAAGCGAAGAGAAATCTACCGGTTAAAGTACGCTTTTTTGAATAAAAGGTAAAGTTCTACTAAAAAACCTAAAAAATCATTAACGATTTAATAGAGAAAACATATATGCATTGAGAAAATTAAGCATATATGTATACTAATATTTATTTATAACTGACATTAATATTTACTGCTTTTCCTCTCTATCACCTTAACCAAATAACTTAATAAGCTAATAAGATATCCTAATGAACTGCAGTGACAGAAGACATAAATTTTCTACAAGAAGAGATAATTAACGATAATATATTTAACCTGATATCAAAGAGAAGATAAAATAATGAATTAGGATACAAGTGAAAAGCTTTTATATTCAGCTAAACTTAATGGTAATTCTCGGTCATTTTATATAGTTTTACGACGCTTAAGAATTTCAGCTATTTATTAAAAAATGGTCGTATATCAAGGTACTATAAAAGCAATTCAGCATGTATGAGAAGAACATTATGTCTAAAAAACCGTTCTCTTGGAGGGACAAAAGCTCTCAGATTAGGCTATAAGGATAGCGTTCTAGAGCAGAATCCGATGGAATATCCTTCCTAGGTCACCTTTGATGTTCAGTCTATTGCAAACACCTCCCTACTCGCTACCGTCTATCAGGACTCGTTTCACTCTCAGTGATGAGTCGCACTCATCTCTGCAAGGTCGTGTCTTCTCTTTCATGGAGAGGTGAGTGGATCAGAGTTGAGACTCACATTTTTCATTTTGCAGTATCTTGTTAATGTCCGTATTGGAATAACCAAGGTCTATGTTTTTATGATCCTTTATAAACAATAACTGTTTCCATGACAACATTTTTGTTCTATAGGATTTTTTTTTGTATTTCAACATAAGTTAAATTATCTGTAATGAATACCTACTATTGATTATAAGTGTAATATCTATAACATTTATATTAGTTGATTACAACACGCTCTCTCCCACTGTTACGAACGAAACGTTGAATTACGAACGCTCAATACGAAGATCAATAAGGACTTGTATTTATTTTTCATCCTCTAATTACTCTGATTTTCTCTAAGAGAGCTCGTAGATAGGTGAAAAAAATGACATTAATACTGAAATTTGAATCAAGATCCTTTATACCTTCCCATTCTAATCTTGGTGGTTCATTAAATTATTCTGTAATGTTTTTATTTCAATTTCAACGCATACATACTAATACCGCCTCGTGATGATGCCAATTTACTCTGTACACAATCACAAAGACGTTGTTTTCTAGGTGTGCCATGAAGGTTCAAATAATATTATCTCGCCCTCGGAGAAAGCTAGTTAGCTAGAACAGCACAGCTAGGACGGAACTCCACAGAAAACGATAACACTTTTTAAAACTATCGTTTTACTAGATGATTCAACTTGATCTAGCTGATGTTTTTTTCTCTCTCTTCAAAAACCCATTCATCCTCTCACTGTGAATTTCCTTGCTTATTTCATTCCAGGATTTATTGTTTCTGGTTTTGAGTTTGTCTGCAAATTGGTGATCATCGATTAGTTCTCTAAGGGTATGTCTGTACTGAACCGTGTCCTCTGTAACACATATTTCCAAAAGGTCTTTTAAGATTTCACTTCTCCAAGTGCTAAAATAACTCTTCACTAGTACACATTCCACAGCTAAGTAATCAGCAATGAACATAAGATATGGGAAATCCAAAAAAACAAACACATCTTCTATTGTAATGCCATTGCCTGAAACAAGTGAACGATCATCCTTTATAAACCATGATATTATACTCTCCCTAATTCGTTCCGGTGTTTTCCTTAACTTAATGCGATCATAATAACATGAAAATTAGAACCCAAGAGACATTGCGTTATCATGATACAACAACATCGCAGGCATAGGCCCCAGCTGTGAAAGCATATAGCCGTAGTTCGTTGAAATAAAGCTAGAGATACCCTGTACACGCATCAATATTTAGACGCAAAACAAGACTCAATTTAATATCTCCGACTACCTAAGCCAGCTTACTTAACGTCGAAATATTCGAATCATTCTCATAATCATGTACAATAATTTAAAAAATGAGGATTAAAGCCATATCATTTCACTTATTCCAGAATGGCATCCGATTAGTTTTATGCGACATCTCACCACGGAATGCTTCACCGATAAATTTTACAAAATCGAATTTACGTGGTATCCATAATAGATACCGATACAACATAATATATGATTTCTCATAAAGAAAATAAAAGCGGACACGTAATAAAAATGGAACAGGGAAAAATACGTTAATTTTTATCTCTAGGGAAAAAAATTAATTCCGTCGCCGAGGAGAAGAAAATTGTAAGGGTGACCTTTCATGACTACGTCAAATACGGCGAGGGTTTTGAGGAAACTTCCTTCTCTCCAAGGTCTTCAACTCAATCAATTATTGATTTATTGAAAACCTTTGGGTTAGTATATTGATGATTTCGATACGTCAAGCTGAACCGACAAACCGGCCAAGAGTAAAGACAAATGATGTAATGAAATAAACTTCGAAAGAATTGTTGCCTGTAACCAGAGAAGTGCTGTGAACTAGTTCATTGTTTACATACATTACGTAATTTTGACATAAACCAAAGATATGTGTTAGAACTTTAATTTGAATTCAGCCAAATAAAGTGAATGTATAAACCGTCTCTGGACAACACTGGAAATGTGACGATAATTTACAGCGCACATTATCGTTTGTGGGCCTATTATTTCACCGTGCCTCAAAAGTGCAATAGTAGCGTGAAATATCAAAATTGCTCATTCCATTCAATCAACAACCCGGGAACCTGTCTTTCCTACTTGATATATATTTATGATTTTCTCTTATACCTTATTTGAAATATGTTACAGATAATTTTCATATAAGAAGCCAGATTAGTCAGACAGGTATTTTTGGCTGCGATTAACCTTATAGGGTTAGTTAAGTACAACACAAGTCTGTTTATTGAGGACGGACCACATAATTTCCATAAAATAAATATATGTTAGAGTGCCAGAAAGTCTGAACTAAATTCTTACTGAATTCAAATACAAAGCAAAAATACTACGATAATGAAGCACCCATGACTGACGAGGCATTCTAGCCCTTAAGTGTGAGATTACCTAGAACTTACCAGCTCCTAGCTAGAAGTTACCATCAATCGGAATAATCATATTGAAGGCACCGAATAAACTACTCGTTGTGTTTGTTAATGACTTTCCAAAAGTGGGGATTTTTTTAGTTATCATCTTTAAATATTTAACTCCGTTATAAATTACGGATTAAATGTTTGCACACAAAAAAGGCTATTATACCTTCCTTTTTTAAGATAAATATTAAATGAAAATCACATCTTTTTCTAACATAAAATGATACATTGACACAGATCATCTATTTTTTTCAGAATGAGAGGAAATGTAAGGGAAAAAATTATCCATTTCATTGTAATAAAATAAAACTTTGCTTTTTCACTGAATTGTCTGTGGAAAAATGAAGTTTTGTTTGTCTCTCTGTACATCATATGTTTCTACAAAGTATTGGCCTCTACTAACAAGTATACTTATCCATTTTAAGACTACGCATTTATTTGGAAAATTAAAGCATAGAAGCAATATCACAGCAAAATGAACGTTCTTTAACATGATATGGGGTGCCAACTATGGGGTTCACTTAAGCAAATATTCTGTTCGCTTAAGCATTGATTAGGTAACCGCAGATTTCAGGGCAAAATAAACTGCCACCTATTACCAATCACAAGCCCTTGGACTTAGGTGAGTTTTACCCTCATTTGTTAAATCAACTAATGTGTTCCGAATTGTGATGCGTAAAACGTCAAGTGGAAACTGAAGTTTTTATTAAAAGAATCCCGTGATTGAAACTCTTGTTAATGAGAATGAAAATAAAAATGAAGCTAGGATGCATGCAGCCTTCTAATCCCCTGGGGATATCGCACCAATAGCATTTAAAATCCATCATTCAATGTCCCTTCATGCCATTACGAGCAAAATCTTAAGACACACTGACGCATACCTGCGCAGACAAAATTGATCGAGATATTCGAATGCATATAAAACTAGAGCCACAAGAAAAATTCCCTGTTTGTGCCCGGGTAAACTTCTGAGTCGTATTACTCGCCAGTTTACTAAACTTAAAATCCCACAAATACGACCAAATTCAGATTTAGGTGTTATAAGAGTTTTAAAACTTTATTGATAACTATCATACTCTGAAATCCCTGTACAACACTACGTGGAAAGTATGCTTCATCGATAAGAAGAGCATTAAAAGTGTGTCGAATTATTACTGTGTTTTCTTTAGACCTTATAATGGCGTTTATCTATGTGACTTGATAAATCACCTAACTATTTCTTTTGAACGAAAAGAGTCCAAGAAACAAATTACATCTAAAAGGTCTGCCAAATAAGTGCGAATTTTGACCATTGTGGTTCTGGACGGATTCCAGGGTATTTTTACATGAAACGAGAGCTTGGCTCATCAAATTAGAGATAAAATTTTGAATGTTTGACCTGGACTCGAGATATTTGGCCTTGTGTGAAGGAACATCATCATGCAGACTATTGACTTTCATTATTATATGGACCCAGAACTTTAGTTACATGCAAATTTTTGGCATTGGAATAAACACAGCTACCAAAGAATAATACACTAGATTCTCAAACTTTTTATGTGATTTTGTACTTGTATCTAGTGAAGAGGATAACTATTCATGATGAATGTTTGAAAAACATGATTATCTACATCAGAATGAGAATATATTAGATATTTATTTGATATTAGGAAAATGTGTGACAAAGACTCGGAACATTGTTAATACTTTTACGTAAAAAGAACGTTCAAATTACAAGGAATCATTTTGAAATAAAGCGCTTTTTCAACAGGGTACATCTTAAAATGTGCGAATAAAACAGCACTTCTGATGTTACACCTGCTCCTCTCTTAAATGTATCCACATTTTATTGGTAGAAATTAATAACTACAACATCATTTTCTTTTAGCGGAAATCAGATATAAACACGGTATCATATCACATGCGATATGTATCATGTTATTTCTCTGTGTGAGAGAGATAATGTGCCATGTGATTAAAGAAGTAAAACATTTAATGCATTGAATGCCTTGCAGCCTCTCTTTACCTCCATCTACGGGAGTTTCCCAAGGGGTAATACTCATGAATAATTAACATAGATTTACAAGATTAAAAAATTTCTGCTCTGGCTCCAATAACATGATCTAACAAACACATTTACTCTTTCATCTTCGAACTTAAATGTTATGATATACCTAATGGCCTAGGTAATGGCGTGAATTATTAATTTTTAATTTTGAAGTTTAGTTTACTTTAGAGTTTAACCAAGCAAACTTTATTTAAATCCTAGTTTGGAGTTTATTTAAGCTATATTTAAATCTAAGTTAGTAAATATCTGTGTTTAACATGCTATTTCGTAAAAATAAATCATTGTTTATATTGTTTATAAACAGTTTATTTTCCTAGAGGTTCCTCATTTTTCTTATGGGTATACTTCCGAGGACATTTCTAGATTCAATGCAAGTGGTTCTACTGGAAGTGACTATTACTACTCTAGTAGTCTAAGGAATTACTTGGAATAAATTGATATTTATTTATTTATTTTTAATCGCCCACAAACAGCACTAAATGGCCAATTACAGTGGTCACTATAACATTTTTTTTATAACAAGGACAAAACACACACATCCATGCCCTAGGTGGAGATAGAAAAATCCAGCTAGTCGGGATTCGAACCCGCGACCTCAGGGTTGACAGAGGAGGACGTTACCCCGCCGCCACCGAGACCGGTAAACTAATAAATATAGCTCAGGTATATAATATTATTAAAAATGATCTAAAAATGGTATTATATTGCTAAATACAAAAGAAAATATAGGTAAATCTATGAATATTAGTAAATGATAAAATAATGCTCATATGAATTTACTATCTCCAGTTGGTAATCTATCGTTTATACCATAATTTCACTTTAACGGCAAAGAGGTTCAGCAGATTTTCATTTAATGAAGACCCACAACATTCTTCTTCGTAATATTTACTTTTCAAATAATCTATGAAAGTCTGCTACTGTTACAAAACGAGACTAATGAGAGTAGTAACAATAAATAATGGAATTTTGAGACACTTAATTTTGAAAAAACACCTAAGGGCTAAATTTTTTTTTCTCGATGAAATATAATTTTCTGACTCGCCTCATTGCTGCTTTCCCTACCAAATGTACTACTCACAAACTTTACCGCGTCGCAAGCCATATTTGTGGTATTAATAATCCTTATAAGATAATTTAAAATAACATTTTACAAACAAGATGGGAATACAATGGAAACGATTCACTCAGTCTACACAATGGAAATTTTCAAGCAATATTGAGCCAAAGAGGCACAAATGATTCTCAGCTCTCTTGATTCTTCCAAGTCGCATGGAATTTCATCACAAAAGGCTCTCAGTGGAATGGCAGACAACTAAAACCCGAGCGTTGTTCTTTCTTTTCTTCGTAATAAAAATTCCTCTTCCAGAAGCCTTGAAGGTCGGAGACCTTTAGATACGGTGAAACACGGATTGTAATTAAAATTTAAATGACGATAATAAGTTAATTATGAATGCGTGATAAATGCGTAGAAGAAGAAGTAATTTTAAATGCTGTCAATAATTTTTATTAGTGAAATTTTCGTGCATTTATGAACATTTGACCCGAAAATGGAAGCTATATCATTAATTTTTGTCATTACCTAAAATGTTCAAAAGAAGTCATTCAATCGTATTTTTAATGTATCACTCCTTTAAAACTGAGGAAATAAAAACTATATGTCCGATGAAGATCAGGAAATCTCAAGTAACTGAACGTTGAGGTTTTTTTAAAAATAAGAAATGAAGTATATTTTCACTCCGGACCAATGTAGCTTTCAGCAGTGTGATTCATTATTCCCAGTTTCTTCCACTTTGGTGACGGAAATGGCTTATAACTCTCTTCGAGAAGTCGACTTCGCCAGAGGACACCCACATCCACCCAAACCAACGAACCATAAAGGGCTTGCCATGTGCTAAACTTCTAATTGGCTCTCGGAGTCAAAGTTAGGCATTCTTGTACGTGACAACAGGTTGGCCCCCCATTTGCATCGGTCCCCGTTGTCGCCTTCATGCAATTTCGGGGATCCTTCGGAAACCACGCTGTCACAATGTTCGACTAATTGCGTGGGACAAAGTATATTCACGAACTCCCGGTCGTGTAAGCGCTTATTCTCAAGCAGCTTGTTAACAGTTCTTAGGCTCATGGGAATCGTCGACAAAAGCGTAGCAGGTCAACGGGTCAATCATTTTATTGCTCTGTGTTACGCTGAAATGGAAATCAGACATGGTGAATATCAAGAACGGTACCGATGCAAGAGTTCACTTGTTTTCTTTCGAAATGTACACAATAGCTAAAAGAATCAAATACGAAATAAAGGAGAAGATACGTACACCGCCGGATGATCAATGATATATTTCCAATGCTGTTTCAGGCATGGCAAAATGGTTCATATGTTCATTCTATATATGAATTCCGTAAAATTCACTATATAAACTAGAAATAATGCGCAATGATCATCTTTACTTAAAACCACATGCCTTTGAAAATTATAGAATACTTGCAGTAAAATGATCTTCAAACTGTATTTCCACAAAAACTTTTTAAAATGATACAGCTAGTTTCAACGATTGGCGTCATCATCAGGTACCTGCTAAGTCAACATATTCAACAACATCAAAGTAACCAGTCAACATCAGCACCTGATGATGACTCCAAGCGGTGAAACTAGTCTTACCATAAAAATATTATTTGTGGAAATACAGTTTTAAGCTCATTTTATTACAAAATGGACTTCCTCATCAATGAGCCGGAAACCGTTGGATAATTAATAAAGAATTCTTGTTCGTGTATATTCATCGTTGATGTATGCACACAATTGGATTATCCCATTTACATTTTTCAACCAAGTTGAGGGACACAATGTTCTGGCAGCACATATGATGTCAAGATAATTAAATGGTCTTAAATGCTCAGGAATGTTTATACTTTATCTGGTGTTTTGTCCGGCGATAACGGAAGGAACTCTCTAATTATTTCAGAGAAATGCAAATTATATTTGTGCATATTGTAAGGAAAATGCCATTAAATGCATACTATTATCATTTACTCGGAAACATCACCGGTCCTTTTACCAATGCCAATGTAAGGGAATCTGATACAAATGAGGAAATCTGAAATATTTATTTTCATTTTCGATCGTAATCTTGAAATCGAGACGAGTCCAAGTCCTTTCTCATTTTTAGAACTGCAGTGATGAGTGCAGCATCGCCTTTTCGAATCATGAAAGCATGTTCGCATAACATTTACATCTTATTTCCATTTATTTCTTCTAAGGTAGCGGATAACAATATTTTTACCTGATTAATCTAATTAAATAAAGGAAAACGCTGACCAATACCTGTCCGGGTAATTTTCAGTAAAACTGTTTTGACGTTTTGACTATTCGATGGACAGTCTCCCGTTCCTCCGAGAACACCGCTCCCCCCCCACGGAATACCACCACCATTCCGCACACTCAGACTCCTAGCGTCAGCAGCCTCATGACCCACATGGCTCACACACCCTACCTCCTGACAGTCTAGTCGTTATACACAAAAAAAAGAGCGAAAGGGGCTGTTTTTTATTTCATCCTGCGAGGTATGCATTATACGAAGTTTTTTTTATCGTTGAAGTCGCATATATTCAAGGATGTGAAGAAACACTACCACGTACTTATGAGTACACCAGCACACATTATTTGTAAGCATGTATTAGATACTGCTTCGCTAAAAAAGTATTGCATACGCGTAGAAGATGATATCAGAAGGTAGTTACCCGGATAAATATAAGAAAAAGAACTTCTGCATGACATAATATAACATTATTAGAGAACCTCATCAGCAATGTACGTAGATGTTGCAATATTAATTGTAGGGCAGGAGATACGTATCGTAGATAGTTTTGTTTTATTTCGGCACTTTTTTCTCGCGAATGAGTTCGATTTAGAAGGCTGAAATATATATATTTGTGATGCTTAAAGATAAAATTCAGTCTTAAGATTACATTCATTTATAGCATTAAATTTTAAAATTTTCAGTTGCCCTAAATTGCATTAAATCGAATCTTTTTCAAAGTTCCGCAAAATAATACGGGTGAATTATAAATTCAGAACAGGCATATTAGCATACATAAAGAAAAAAATCAGCGCCCCTGTCTTTTCAATTATCTTGGAAGAGAAAAATTGAAATTCAAAAGAACAATTATGAAATATCAACTATTCACGTTCCTGCCAACTTCATTTTTGGAAGAGTTGAGCAAATAATTTCCATAGAATGAATTTCGGCACATAAATACCCAATAAAAACGTGTACTGGAAGTTCAGTTTTCCCCATTTTTATTTTACTTGGTATATCCATTATATTTTAGAGATTTTGTGTCTATGTGTGTAACCGCATGTGAATGTAACACTTCTAGAGTTAATTTCGATCTCATTTTTTTAATCATGCAAATTTTCCAATAATTAAATCAACTAAGTATTGGAAAATACGTTGAATAAATAAAGACAGGCTTGGAGAAAGAAATGGAATATTTGATATATTCAACGCAAAATCGATGCAACAGAGAACATCCAAATAATTTCTTAGTTTCGAGCTTATAGGAAAAACATAAATGCGTGCAAATTTCACTCATAAAGACCATTCCCTTCTATGACACAATAATACGCGAGGAATTTGGGCGCCTATTGTATACAATTGCTTCGAATGTAGAAAATTATATCTACTCTTTTAAAACAATAAATACCTCTGGAAGGAAAGTTTTCAAGTCTGTCATAGATGAAATTCACAAATTTAAATTAGTAGAGAATTATACATGTTGCAGTGAAGTAAATGTAAAAGTAAAAAGTAACAACACTAATCAGTTAAACCTATTCTTGCTTTTCTTTGCTTAAAGATTACATCACCTACATATCCCAAGAGAAGAAAGGGAATAATTACATTTCATGAGCTTCAAGTACAGATCTAATGCATTTCAGATGGACTAGTCTTATTTGAGAAAGTAACCAAATCAGAAGAGTACTGTTATCAAAACTTGCTAAGTACAAGCAAAATAAGTCATTATATAATGGTATTATAATGATATACTGTATTGGTAATTTCATACTATGGGTAAATACCACAAAACCTTATTCACAGTTCTTGACTGTATAAATAAAACCATAATTTCTTTCGGAATTTTTTCTAGTTTATGGATTTTCTACCAATATCCTATTCTTCCTCGTCTAATAACTTATTTCTTCATTACGTATTTTCCAGTCAGTGTTTCCGTACTCCTTTCCGTATTGCATGGTTTCTTCAAACAAATATAAATATCTATCGTCAGAAACTTTATTTTTAGTATACTTGATAATATTCAAATACCCTGTAATATAACTCAATCTTGAAGCTTGGATTATTCATAAAAACATTAATGTTATTAAAATTAAAACGAATAAGTCATTCATTCTCTCCAAAAATGTTCATAAAGATAAGTCCGCCTCAGTATCTTTATTTTCCTAAGAAATGATTTACTCATTTAAACATTCAATTGAACACAATAATTATAGAACAATTAACCGATAATTTTCTGAACAATTAGCGAATAAGGTAGTTCTCAATCCTGTTACTGCTAGTTAATTCTTCAAATACATCCATGAATTGAGAGAGTAGATTACAAACGAATAAAGATTTTAAGTTCTAAATAATACGTGATACATTAATTTAGAACAAGACTCATATGCATGGAGATGGGAGTGATTATAATCGACCTGGAGAATTAAAATGACTCTAAACTCACACCAGTACCTATCACCATTACCCTAGTTTTCACATATTGTGGAGATTTTTGTGTGTTTATCTTCTCGTATAAAGAGAAAATTACACTCGGGTTACTTTTCTTGGTGTTTTTCTTTAAGGAGACACAAACCTGGTGGTTTAGTGCCTCCTCTTTAATTTTAATATCCGAAAGAATGAGTTCCTGCTCCACGAACAGCATATTTTTACATGTTATCTCATGAAAAGGCGGCGCGGAATCCGGGTAGTGGGAGATTACCGTTTTTGGGTTTGGGGTCCAAACAACTCCGACATCTCGAGGCAAAAACAAAACTCGGTGACTGTCTACATATTGAAAAGCACTTGTACAGTAGCGCAGATCTTATGACAGCATAGTAGGTAACATTTCACACACCTTCTTTGACTTTGACTCCAAGTGAGGTACAGACATAAAAAAAGGAGACCAACCGTTGTTTTTAGTAACAATAGGTCATGATATTGAGGTTAATGGTTTCCATTTATTTCGGGGATAAAATATTTTCAATCGATTCGGAAAGTAAATGAAAATGATTAATGCTCCCTATGAGAGATTTCCATTTTTCTATGACTGGTGATTTAGAAGTGACACTATAAATTCCTCAGCTAATATTTTTTCGCGGAATACTCGAAAATATTTTCGTTGAGATACTCGGAAATGGTGGATACTTATTTCAAATGTGTGGAAAGAATATATTTAGTAACTCATCTAATAAAGATAGGTTATATTTTGTATCGAAGGTAGTAGTGGTATCAAAAATAATTTTTTAAAAGAAAACTCGCAAAATGATTGCTAAGACTTGATAACCACAATTTTAAATTGATATTCGAATAATCATTTTAATTTTAAATATAATTAATAAGGTGTGTTTAGAAGCCATAGGTCATTTAAATTTCTAATAATACATTGAAGCAATTATTAATTTTCACCTTAAATAACTTTTACTGCTTTAACACATTTAGATAATTAACATAAATAATTAACATATATAATTAATATAATAAATACATATAGCCTTCGTTGTTATTCTCGCATTATCATTTTGGAAACAATAGAGCTCGACAATAGGAGCTCTTTAGTGAAATTCCAGTGGGTTATAGGGAACCCCATTCTCCCATAAAGACATATAACTTAGATGTATTTATTTATCATTTCATGTATATATATATATGTATATATTTATATACATATATATAATATTTTATGTAAATAATTTACAACCACAATATCAGACTAATGTTGGAGAATAAACGATTTATAACCGCATGACAGATGGATATCTTATTCCGACTTTGAACCATACCATACCTTATCTATATTACAATTTTTGTGGCACAAGATGCTGTCTTTCGATAAGCGTTTCCTGCTGGCAACCCGCAGCTGCTCTGTTCTGATTTGAGAGCAAAGAGAGATGGCTTGTTACGTGACATTCAAGCCGTTTCGGGGGCACACGTGAACACTCTCGCTCAACGACTTTGTCGCCATACTTAAAGAATTTAGGAGACCTTTTCGTGAGTACGAGTTACAGCCTATTTATTAAGTTTACTTGAGACAAATATTCATTGTTTCGATTCTCACTTCTTGCAATTTTGGGTGTTTGAAAATGAAAGTCCTCAGGTCAGAGGACGATTATTCGAGTATTCACAGAGTTAATCACAAAACACTACATTAAATTGAAATAACCAATACCAATATGGTAATTATTTACAAATTAAGATGTCTACCAAAATGAAAAGAGTACTTATAAGCATGATGAACTTTTAATTACAAAGGCGAAAACTCTGTCAGTTTTCTTTATTAGAATTATATTGGCAAAATAGGGCCAGAAGTAAAATGAAAAGTCGGGTATAATGTAAAAAATAAAAAAAATTAAATATGTTCCATAAATTAATGGACATATTAAAATTTGAATGCTACAATGATAGTTTTTTTATTCCAAAGCAAGGCTAATTGATACACGAAAAGATAATTACGAAGGAAAATTCTACCAACAAATCACAAAACTTAGACTGTGTTATTTGACCTTTCGTAATGAAAAAAAATTTTGCTTTCCCCCTAAGGTGCCAGTGTATTTCGCATTAATCTGTTCACTTGGCCATTCGGTCCGGCAGAATTATCTGACGGCGGAAATAAGAGACCAGTTAATTCCATTAAAATTAAAACCGGTGAAAAAATATGGGTCTCTTTTATCATAAAAATATATCCACCAACATAAAGATTGAGAAAGTGATAAGGAATCACTGTAAATTTAAGTTCATTCCACAAATTTCCTCGTGGTTAAACATGGGCTTATAAGTTTTTCAAAAATTAAGAATCCTCGTCGAATCTCAAATAAACAAAGCCACACTTAGATCTCCGTGATGTGATATTATACTGAAAAAGGCGGTGGACATTGTTTTATGACCGAAACGCCTAAGACGTGGTCCATTTGTTTTAACTCTTAATATACCGTTTGTGCTCCCGTCCTGTGGTATATTTAACGGCATAGCTTTTCGGGAGCCTTTTGTAAATCTTGTGAAACTTAAGGAAAAACAAAAAGTAAAACGCTAATCACACTAATCCCACAAAACCACACTAATCCCTTGTTGGTCCAAATAGAATCATTCAAGGTGAAAAAATAATTCCTTGCCCTTTGGTAAATAAAGCCTGGATTTTCACCCGAAAGAGAAATCATTACACAAGGAAGGCGCATATTAAGTATTTTTTTTAAAGAAAATGTGACATTTACTGTTTATAAAGACCGTGGAGTGGGGATGGCTTTCAAAATCGCAGTCGCTTAAAATGTCTCCTTTTGCTTCCTTTCGTGGAATATAATTCCTGACTTCCATTTTGTGGAACTTAAGTTTCCAGTCGACGGGCCAAGTTCCGTGCATTAAATTACAACGGGGCACATTTTGGACAGTGTAGAACAATATCTTCTTCTCCTCCGGAGAAACCTCCAAATCCAAACCTAACCTCCAAATTAGTAACTAAATTCATCCAGTTCAATTATTGAGTTAATGTTCTCATTAGTATTCAATTCATTCGTACGAAGTTGTTTTTAGGAAATTATTGTGCTTTATTAGATAATTGTAAAATAGTTTTTACAAAAGAACCCACAATGAACAAATTTCATACAGTGGATCACTATGTTTTGGTTCGCCATCACGAGGATCGCGGCGGAAAACGAGCCTGCAAAAGGCTTTAGGGTCTAAGTCAGTGATGGCGAACATATGACACGCGTGTCTGAGGTGACACGCGAACAAATTTTGGGTGACAAGCATCGGCAGGAAGAGACAAAAAAAATTTATTTTTTTATTAGATGCAAATTTTTTTTGTTTTTTTTTCATTTTATAAACATTCTTTGTTGATTTTTCATTGTTAAATGTCATTTAAATATAAAAATAAAATAAATATCAAAAATATGATTTTTTAGTATGGCTGCAAATATAAAAAAATTACGTATATTTATATACGTGGCACGGCACCAGAATTAAGTTAGGGCATTTCAAAATTTTTGGCACGGCGAGCTCATAAGGTTCGCCATCAATGGTCTAAGTAAAGGGCTTTCCTTTGAATTTTGGAGTCTTGGAGCAAAGAAAATTCATGGTAAACTGTCTTTCAGCCTCCCACTTTCAGGGGAATTTCGGTACATGACAATCAAGAGATAATTGATGGATTTAGGCGTGACTTGCTGGAATCAACATATCATGGAATAAATTCACTTGGTGATTCCACATAAGAAATATATTGATTGGTTTGGGTTTGGTTTGGGTTTCGAATCACTCAGTAACCTTCCGGTGCAAATACGGAAGAAAACACATAGGTTGACATGCGTTACTCCCGGATCGGATCGGATCCGGGATAGGAGGAGGGGAGAAAGGATGGGAGGAGTGAATGAGTATTAAAAATTTGTTGAGGGTGAGAGGGGTGGGGTTGGGGTTATGAAATTTCTATATATCGAGGGAAAGTGGTTAGGGAAGAATCTCAGAAGGTGGTGATTAAGAGGATAATGGAGGGAACTCGAAGAGAGGTCAGTGGGGAGATAACGCATTATCATTGTCCCCACAGGTAAAGGAGTTAGTCATGCGGGAAAGTATTTTGATAATTTAGAGGGAGAAGATTTTTTTCATGCATGTTTGTATTCAGAGGTCTAACATTGTTCTATTATTTTATTTTTCATGCGGGTTGTTCATTCTGAGTGCAATGTTTCTTAAAATTTGCATTTGGGAGTGAATGTGAATGTTTGGTGTTGGCTCAACCCCTACCACGGTGGTTTGCAGGGTAATGCATAGAAGTAGAACGAAATGTCTCCATGGCTCCTTGTCTCCACAGCAATGATCTCCATGCACTAAAAAACATCAATCCTGGGTCCTTGCCCTTCCCTTCGGGATTAAGTAACTTTTATGAGACCGGTTTCTAGCAAATTCTTGGAGAATCGGAAGGAAACACCGGCCTTATTGTAACAAAGCCGAAGCTCTTTCTCACGCAATTCCTTCCAGTCTATCCTATGTACACTGCCGAGCATTCAGACTTCAGTTGATACACTCCACTCTTTGTCGATATTGTCTTTGGGAAAAGAAATGATTTTTTTTTAATTTGTCTATATTATCTAAGGCTGTTTTTTAAATTTTGATTTCTTAAACGTCCGTTTAATTTGACGAAAACTAGTGGTTACCGTATTTTCCCATCTATCTGAACTTCTTC
>WURS02264691.1:0-19141 GCA_011762765.2 Rhinocypha anisoptera | reverse complement strand
GCCTTGCTACGAAACCATGGTCGTGTTTAATAAATTATTATGTGGAAACTGCGAAGTTAATTCAATTACTCCTAGTACAGACATGTTGATTCATCTCATCTACTCTCAGCATCTTAAAAATCTTGTTCCATTCGGCCTATAAAAGACCTTGACTAAATCTGCAAATTCCACTTTGACATCTTCCTGCATTTATCATTTTTCAATTATTACTATGAGTAGCTCTAGCTGAGTATAGGCTATAATTGAGTAAAGGAACAGTATTCTTTAGCTGATTGTAGGCTTCCTCGTCCCAGAGTTATTCCTGAATCCGAATTGATTTTCCAGAGGCTCTCTTCTGTTTATTTTGTCAATGCTATTCTCACAAAACTTGTTTAGCATTCATTTGGAAGAGATAATAACGGAAGTGTTATAGATTTTAATACTTGTCGGTGAATCAGAATTTAACAGCATTCATTTCTTAGTCCTCGATCAAGTGTCACTGTGTTTTGAAATATATTTGAGAGACTTTTATTGACAATGTTTATAATATACAATGATAATCATGAACAATACAATGAATATAATTACAGTATATAATAATAATAACAATGATAAGTCTGACCAATAGAAATAGTAGAAATTTAGCTGAAGTTTTTGTTATTGAATTTAGAAAAGTCAAATAATACTCATTTTCTCATAATGGAAAAGTATGTAATATGAACAATTATTGTCAGATCGGATTGTTCTTTAACAGAAGATATTTTATAGGAGGACATATTTAATTAAAGGTATTTGATATGATCGAAGCCCCATTACTGATGTATTTGTATTACTGATGCACTGTATTTCCCGAATAGTATTTGGATTTAGATTTACTTATTAGAATCAGGAAACAGAATTCAGGTAAAGGAGTACGAGAAAAACTCGGAGCCAAGGGACTTATTACAAAAGTTTAAAATTCAGGTTCAATCATAAATATTTCTATCATATATCTTGACACACAATGCACGGCTCCAAATTGACAATGTTGGGATAATCGGACTAAGCGCGATAGGATCGTTTCCGCGCTCTTTATAATAGTCTATTATTTTGACCGGAAATGATTGTTGTGGTTAGGAAATCCCTTTGGATAAAGCTTCCCGAGTAAAAATCGATGCGATTTACTTATCGTTTATACTGCATTCAAATGTGACTTAATTTATTTTTATGGTATGTCTAATGGATAATGACTGAGTGGTAATTTGGGAAATGGGAGCTTTTGTTCAGGACTGTGAACGTGTCCGTGGAAATGCTATTTCCGGTGGATTATTCTGGAAATTTTTTACTATGGCTCAATCCACCATCCTAATCATAAAAAAGGGTTAATGATATCGCGCACAGTTTAAGCCTTTCTTCCTCTAAAACTTTCGATAAATAAAAAATTATCACCCTACTGGAAAAAATATTACATTTTACTTTTCTTATTTAATAGTGAAATTAAACTTTGGTGGCTCACACTGTTTCACAAATTCACTTTAAAACAACTACTTCTACTTGGACGGTGTAATTATTATTTGCTAATGGCAGGAATTACAAAATTGTAATAAATGTTTTTCAGTATTACCTGACTATATATGTCAAGAATTGTCTATCAACATTTATACAATATATCTGGAGTCATATATAATTCAGTGTCTCTTGCTTTTTCATTATACCGAGTCAGTATTTGAATGCCCCAACATTAATCAATTTGAGAATATTAGGCCGTAGGAATTTTGTGCGGAGGTTTTTGTACTTAACTAACTTGCGCGGTTTTTCCGAATTTACTCAGTTCTGTCGAGTATGTGTGTCTTGTTAAGTGATAAATACATATCGACAATTTGACACTGCGAACCACAAATAATTCTTCCACCGATATCATTGATCCAAAATAATATCTGAGCTTACTGTTCTATAAGAGATACTTGGTTTTTCTGGTTGATTTTTCTGGATGGTTAAAATTTAATTAGATTTTATATTTGTCGTTTTCACCTAATATATTTATCTACTTGACTTAAAATGTGACACGAGCTTCTGCACAGATTATACCTGCTTTCTTGCCATATTTTATCGAATGGAATGTCTTTTGGGCAGTAGGTCGGACATTGCTGCCTTCGGTGATCTCTATGGAACGTGTTCCATAGAGATCACAATGAAAAATGTATTAGAGTGATTGAAAATTCCATGCATAAAACTCACACAATCGTTTTCCCTATTTCCGCTCTTTAACATAAACATAAAGTAATTTAAATGGTATGAAGGGTGTAACTAATTTCTGTACATCTATAATACGTACTTTTACTCATCTGTGTATTTTCCTTAATTTTTTTATTAGAAGAGTCTGATTTTAATATTGATAACTGAGATATTTTGTCGTATTCAGGTTTTAAAATTCACTGTTTTTACGCACGATTGGGACTCACCTAATTCGTTTTTTAACAGACATTTATAGGTTCCCGGTTACTCTCTCTGCGCTCTATGAAATCCATTATGTAAAGTCGAACCTAAGGGAACTCGATCTTGACAATCGTTCAATCAACATGGACGTTCGTGGTTATTGACATTTTTAACAATTGAGAATGATTCGTGGATGTCTTCACAGCAGAGGATAATGAAAAACTCACGAATGTTGTTGAACAATACAACCACACTTTGTATGATCAAACACTGTGAATTACCCTTGGATTCCACAGACCAAGGCTAGAATTTTTGCTTTCCCCATTTTGAGGGTTTATTATTCTCCACTTTGTTGGCATATTTTGATATTATCTCTTTCCCAGCACGTCCAAATTAGGCATTTTTGCCGACCCAATGAAGTTGGTCACGTCCTTATGAGATAATGATTGAGCGAATTCGAGGTTGAATATGCTTCCGGATTTGGCACTGGGCATTTTTTTGAATTGGGTTCCGACCGCAGTCATTGCGCGAGTCTGGTATTTTCCCTGCTGCTTTCCTTCACCCCCCCCCCCCCCCCTCCCCCCAGGTCTCCTTTCCCTCACTCCCACTTTACCCATTCGGCCTCGCCCCAAATGCAATTCATTCAACCGCCTATTCTCCATCGAATTCCTGTGCCTCACTTTGATTATATAAAAAAAATTCACTTTCTGGATATTTTTTGTTTCGAAAAAATCAAATGGCCAGATGGAACGATTTTTTATTTCCATTCGCTGGATCTCTGTGGAATTGGGTTTGTGCTGGAAAGAGGTTATCAAAGCACGAGTTTGCGGATATCGCTCAAGAGGGGTGAACGAAGCTCTGCTGTTGGTTATGAACTGTAGGCTGGAATTTCAGTGTATTTTTTCATCGATTCATGGATAGTGACCACCAACCATTTCCATTGAATGCGGAGAGCGAGTGAATTAAAAACCCTTTTCACTCTATAGAATCAATTTGCAAATTAATTTTGTACTACTTCTGTAATAAAAACATCATGATTTTTCTCACGAGAAATATGCGGTGGGCAAATCGAATATCCTCCTAATAATTGTCTTTTATCGTGTTACTTATGCAATTCAATAATTAGTCCAGCCTCTGTGTGATTAACACACATTAATTTTAAAAGAGTAACGACTTCCAGTTATTGAATTTAGAAATAAACAAATTTTAACAGGAAATGGACTTATTTTATACGATGATTTGTTTTAATTCCGACAAGTTATTTTTGTAATATTCGTCAGGAGAACAGGTAATATCTCTACTTGAAGTATAGCGAGAAGTACTTTGACATGCATTAGGATTTAATTCAGATTTAAATGTTTTTATTCAACCATACTAAAAGCAGAAGTTAAATTACAGTGAATCGTTAATCTATACGAAATTCTTTAAGTTAATAATTATTAAGTAAAAATTAATAAGTCCTTTTTAGGTTTTCCATCACCGTCCTTTTTAGTTTACCGTTAGTCAACGTAAGAAAATACAGTCTCGCTTCGTTTTCAATGAGGTTTATACTCCCATCAGCATTAGAATTAGTTTTAGAATTTTTATATAGAAGAATTTTTATATGGTTACTTTTAAATGAGTTGCGTGAAGAGATCTTCCAAATGCAGGTCACAGTCTGTTAAAGTTCTTTCACCCGTGCGACTACTCAAACGTTTCATAAGGGAGCTCCGAACACCTGCACGCACCTGTGTATCCATCCATTCAAAATGAGGAAAATTGTCTCATTAGTGTGGCGTCTGTTGCGATAGAAATGCATATTAATATTGTATTGCTTTGATAAGTACGCTCAAATTATCTTTAACGGTACGTTGTCTTATTCAATTAGTCGATCTATCTGTTTGCAAATCTGTAATTATATCTATAGTTTCACTAGAGTGATTTTTAATTTAGGACGAGGATATTTTATGCAATGATAATTTACGACATTATCTATGAATTTGAATATTTATTAATTAAATGTATCAGTCCTCTCCAAATAGCTGTTCCCTATGCCCTGGCTCCGATACTATGTTCAAAATTATAAGAGAAGGAAAATAAGTACTTTTCACTGGATCAAGAAAGACTTTAGCATGGGTAACCATGGATTTACGACTATGCTAAAAATTAATCCAAAAACATAGAGAAGACAACGTCGCTAGACTGTTTGTTTTCGCATACGTATCTAGCTTAGATCGCATCTAGTTTCGCGCTTTCTGTTCTTCAGCTGAAGATAACTTCGGGATTTGTCGGAATTTTAAAAGACGCGAATATTGATGAGTTTCACGTCATTGCATTCCGGAACCATCAGTGATGCATAATTCATAGGAATCATCTGAAATATTTAGCTTTCATATGGCGCATTTACATAGCCAGATCCTCCATTTGTAAAACCGAAAGAACATGGATTAATTATTTTATTGTTCCTCAATAATAAAATATACTCCCAACGGTATAACATACTAATGGTTTTGCAAACATTGGGCATGCTAAAGGGCTCAATTAATTTTGTTTAACACTATTAAATATGTTGTTTGTGAATAAACTATAAAGAAATGATAATTTTTAAAATGAACTTAATTAGCTTCATGGTAACAGTGATTAGTCAAGACATCATCCAAAGTTGATTAAAAGTTACTTATAATATTAGAAATCGTGGAAATGTGATAACAATCACATTTCCACGATGTCTAATTCCATTACCTACTTGAAAATATGTACAAATGAAATTTCATTAAAAGATCTCCATTTTAGATAATTCTGACAAATAGTTGTTTAAAACGTGGTTTCAATCGATAAAATAGATTTTAGCATTTCGTTTTTGTACTGCGGACCACATATTAAATGTGCGGATTTTGTAATGGTTGCAAATACTGGTCCCTAAGAGAGGCGAAAAACTATTAAGATGAAATAAGAGTAGATAGTGTAGAAACAGTGGACTATGTACATAAGTATTTAAAACAGAATTTATTGCGCTGAATGGCAAGGTAAAAGCATTATTAGTAAGTATAGTATACACATTATAACGGAGAAAAAACAGATTTAAAGAAAATAAGCGTGTAGGAACTTCACGGTAGAGTAATAAGGTAATTACTTTTAGACATATAACTTTAATGTGAAGTACATACTGGAAGTTTAGAAACATCTATGCATATTAGTGGAATTTAAAATCACTATTAATAAAAGATAAGGATAATAAGTTAGTAGCAACAAAATGATAATGCAGCGGAAATATTAAAGTATTTAGGAGAGCAAAGGGAAATATTTAATGGTTTCCAATGTGGCATTTATAGGGAAGCATTTTGGCCGACACAAATTGAGCAGAAGGCCAATTTCCATTCAAGACCGGGAAAACAGCCATCAATGAAAACTGACAGCTAAGTATGACTCCGACCCTGATAAGGTGATGGTAAATGACAGGAAAAACAAGGCTGAGCATGTTATAGGTTAAATATCTAGGTGAAATTTAGGTAAAATCAGTTCTGGTTTATTATAGGGAGAGCTACACTTTGCACAACGATGGTAATTAAATGACTCTTAGAAAAAGACGTTATAAGGATACTTTTGCATCTGTGGTGGATTTTAAAAGGGCGTTTGAGAGAGTAGGATTGCTAAAATCGACGATATTATTCGAGGATGTTAATACGGAATAGAGGGATAAGAGACTTAATCGTCAACGGTAAATGAATCAGACAGCACTAGTGAGGGATGGAAAAACAGAATGGTCAGTGTTAGAAACAGGAGTTTGGTAGCCCTTTTTCAACCAGGCATTTTAATTCATAACATGTTTAATTGTATTGGAAGCAAGTGATTGGCTGGTGGCACGTCGAAAGCAGGCGAGTTACTAAATCATATTTACGATTGACCAGAATTTATTTAGGTTGAAGCTTTAGGTTTTGGAGTTAGCCTATTTGAAGTTATAAGAAGATAATTAAAGCAGTTGATGGAAAAACACGAAAGGTGGCTTACGGAGTGAATTTAAGATAGAACAAAAGTAATACGTTTTTCAGAAAATAGCGAGCCAATTCTCGAGTTTTTACGTCGATTTGGGTAATCAAGGAGGGTTTCGGCGTAACACTGATTCCTTTGGAGCTGCCGCCATCCAAAACTACTCTGTCCGCTCACGAAATGAAGTTTATCACTCAATTTGTAGCATTATCATTCATTCCCGACATTTGCATTTCGTATGTTAGTTTATCGTGGGGGATCTTGTCTAACTCCTCTATAAAATTCAAGAATATCGCATCGACCTGTTAGTCATTCTCACCTGTTACTAGTAGGTAGTGGGTAAAAAATCTGAGTTGGGTTTCGCACGAATGTTGTTTCAGGAATCTGTGCTGTTTGTTGCTTAAAACATTTTTCCTATCGAAATGTGGCATGATCGAACTTGCTACTACATTAAGGCGTTCAAATAATTTACACGAAATGGATGTAAGGGCTTATAGTTAATTAGATCCTCTCGATTTCCTCTCTTTCATATAAGTGTCATTTTTACAATGTTTAAATTCTTTGTAACCCTAATTTCCCCAAGGGATTTCCTTAGACTTAATTTGAGATATAGCACAACACGAGTATTGACAGCTAATTCCTTCATACCATCGCTGATATGTTTTCTGGGCTCGTAGCTTTGTGGTTTTGACACTTATAAGCGATTTGGTAATACTATATTCGTCAAAATATATATTAGACCACATAAAAGATTTTACGGCAACTGGTAATTCCTGACATTTTTCTCTCTCATGTGGAAGAATATATTCTGAGCATTACTTCTTCCCGTACTGCTATTGTCTGTAATCCCATTATAATCTCTCAAGGAACAGTTTTACTGCTTGATTTATATTTCCATAACTTATGACCAGAAATCATAAAATTTTGCGTTTGAACTCTAGCAGTGCGTCGTTTGCTTTTTTTTGTTTTATATTCGTAATACTTATATATCTCCTTGAAATATATATCTTCCTTGGATATATTTTTTGCACTCTTAAATTGTGGTTGTAGGATTTTCATTCGTTGCGATTCCCGGAATTATTTGATACACCATCTTGGCTTATATGCACTCATATTTTGGTGCATAATATTGACGACTCAGTACCAAATTTCCTCGGAGTTTCCTCCGTTTTCAAATTGCATGCGCATGCGATTTGAAAACGGGAAGCGTGGAGGCTAATTTATTATAAAAGCTGTTGAAGTCAGCTTCAGAATGCATAAGCACTTTACGTTTAGCTTTAATATGCTCTTGAGCTTTCGTGATAAATAAGTCCAATAAGTATTTTATGGTTATGCAAAATCCTAGTTGAAAAGAATGACTTCGAATGAGTTCTAAAAATACAGGAATCGCAGTCTCAGTCGGTACACTGGACGCAGTTATTGACAACAGGGACATTCAAGTCCCCGCCCATTTAACCACGAGGAAATAGAACTTCTATGGGCTTTATTTTCATTATTGGTGAATAATTTTTACGCTACGAAAATGATGGTTCTTTTTCGGTAAATCCATTATAAATGATGAGCCTATTAATGCAATTTATTGTCTATCACAGAATAGTCTCTCTACAGTATTCTTGCATTAGTGTTTTATATAGGATTATTGCAGGAATAGTTGGCATTAAAATGTTATTTCTTTTTCGGTAAATCTATCATTATATTTATATCTTTTAACAAAATTTAACACCTATCACACTATGTCCTCCCTACCGTATTCCGGCCAGAGGTACCAATTTAGCGATTTTGTTGCTACATTTAGCGCTTTATTTAGCTATTTTAGCTTTAGCTATTTGTTGCTACTTTTTTGCCCCGTTAGAGACTTTTTTTTTCCTTGTTAAGCGAAATTTTCTGGAAATTTTCAGTTTCGTCCATCCAAAGTTTTTCTTATTATCGTATGAAGTTTCCACAAATGATAATTTTTCTCCTCTTAAAAACTTTCCCGCAAGGCGTCTATTTCAATCTCACGGGAACGCTTTTGGTGGCCAATACGATCAATGAATGCTATTCGACGACTAAAAATTGTGTTGACGTATTTGCCGAGAAACTCATTTATTCTACGAATAATACCTAAATTATTATAATAAATTTATGAAATAATAAGTATTCGAAGAATATTTAATGTAAGTAATATTATCCTTACTGGCTTGCTGTAGCCATACTATGGCCCTCAATGTGATGAATGCCATCTTTTTATATTTCATCTCTTTTGTCCCTTCACGCTTGCTAAATGCAAGCGTCATTTACTAGTTATATATATATAAAATCCACAATCTATGGAAAATCTCTCTTACTTAAATACGTGTTCTCTGTATGATTGTATTATAATTAAATCTTAAAACTCTCTCTTGTGAGTCCATCTTTTATATAATTATTGAATCTAAATAGTACTGGTAATTCTCAGTCATAGGAGCGTCTCTTAAACCACATCATGAAAATATTGAAGTTGAAAGCTTCTTGTTTGTAATAAAATGCTATGAAATTAATTACTTTCTGGACCAGGTGAATGTCATCCCAAATATGGTTTATTCTGTCGAGGAACTATTAGTGCACAGAAGATCCGACTTAGGAAGCACCGCCGAAGCCAACAATCTCGACTGTGTCCGTTTTCTTCAGGGAAGACTTTTCACACGATTGGGAAGGACGGAGACTCTTCGGGAATTAACCACAGGAAAGGATTTCCACAGCAAAGGTAGGGTTCGTCCCAAGAGCGTACCCAAGAATGAAGTTGCCCGCTGGAAACCTTTTAGCTATCAGTTTTGTTCTTTTAACGTTCCTTTATTCAATCACCTTCATTATCTGCTTATAATTATGAACGGAACTTAAATATTGTCATTATACATGCATCTTGTTGAATGTAATTTCACACACACAATTAAAAAAATTAGCTCCCTGCCTTTGAGTATTCGATGCATGCAGCGAATGCCTTTATGTAGATGGATGCAGTAAAAACAGTCAAAGATGCATATATTGCCGAGCTTAATTGAAAGAATTTTCCTTTGTAATCATCACTTGGATTACATCCTTCCTTTCAGTATTAAAAAAATCTCTTGGTTATGCTATTGGATTCAATTCCCCCATTCCCGTTCTCTTTCAGGAACCCTTCAGCTGGTAACCCTCAGCGATGAATGTTAAAGTGTAGGAGTATGAGACAGTTCCTTTTAAAGATAGCAAGAGAATTATGCGTCACTGTAAAGCTTCAGTGAGTAGGTTTCTGAGATATTTAAGGAGTAAGGTTTCCGAAAACGAATTTATTTTTGAGATTTAGGATTTCTAAAGTAACCGAAAAAATAGGAAAACCCATTAAAGACATATCCTTAATTGATACCTATTATAAGTCCACCGTTTGATTATAGTGAAATTAAATAAACAGCCACAGATGTGAGCTTCTGGAGATTAGTATTTTTCAGGGAGCCTTCCTTTGGAGGTTGATTTTTCTCGAAGACTGCTACCTGGCTACTGGAACTGGCTACCTGCTACTCCAGACCGCCATGCCGTGGACAATATTCAAATTTGGATGCGGGTATGTATTAGAAAATAATTCGTACTCATGTAATTGTGTTATTAATGTGTAATGCAATTAACTAATTATGTGTACGTTATACATGAAACAAAATAGGTACACTAAAATTGTGAAAAACATCAAAAACTTACTTTTTAGGATTAAAATTACTTAAAATATTGACTCTTTTAACTTATTATCATGTATCGGTCCGACGTGTGGCGTCGACATCCCTTTAAATTCGCAAATTTGTATGAGAACCGAAAAGGCAATGCTCTTATTTTGGATATGGAGATATAGTTTTTGGCTATTTTTCATAAATGTGTATACCAAATGAAAAATAACTTATAAAAAATTGGTGTTAATTTAAGACACGGGATTTTTAAACACATGTTGCTTTTACATTTATTTGAATATTGGCAATTTCAGCTGTATGTGGATAATTTTCTTTAAAATAAAATAAAAAAATAAAATAAAATATATGGAGTTTCAACTTTTTTTTGAGGCGTGGTGGAAGAGGTATCCAGGAAATTGGCTATAGAGACCCTAATTCGTTCATTGGGATACAACTTAAGTTTACATAACCAGGTTGAATTTTTTATAACACAGTAGTTAAAACTATATGCAGAGTAAGTATGATTTCACGTTGGTGAATACAGCTGTTTCAATAATTGATCCTTTCATCAGTTATTTCATAAGGAAAATCCTGTTTTTTGGGCACGATAACCATTCCCTCGATTTTAATTAATATTTTAGAAGTCGGCGAGGAAAGTATCATATAATGATCCATGTTCTTTAAAAGGAACCTGAATTTAAATTTTTAGATGAAGGTTTTCGCGTTGATCGGTCGAGAGATGAACACATTGAAACCCCTTAATAATTACAATTCTGTCGAACTATTTCATAGTAAAGGTGGCAGAGAATATCCCATTACGGTATGGGTACAATGTGTGGTATGGGTACGTTTGGTATAAAATTACGGTACGGGTGCATATCGAATGATAAATTGAACTTTATTTTATTTCCTACAGCACTTTTATTAATTGACGTCGCTTATGGTGCATTTTGTAACGTTTGACTCCATTAGTATTTCGATTTCCCCATTGCGATTCTTTATAATTTTATTTTATTTTTAATCCTACCAATTAAATAAAGAATCGGAGACAAGTCATTGCCAAATTATTATAGCTACCGCAGACTCAGTAAATCTTCTTTTAACTCTTTGAAATCCGAGTTACTTAACAACCGTAAACAAGAGATTCGAGAGAATTGGGGGAATTAATAACTATGGGTAGTTAAGACGAAGCGGTTCGTAATATAGAACATATATGAGCATGGCTCTCTGACGACAAATAATAAGAACGCTTCCAGGTAAAACATTCATAATTGAATTTTCAAGTAGTTTCTGTGGCATAACATGTAGGAAGAGCGGCATAGGAGGAGGGAACAACAGACCTATGTTTCATGTTCGTTTCTCTATTAGTTTTAAAAGGTTTTATTCCTATAAATTGGCTTATTTTCAACCAACAACCGGCCAGCTGCATGAATTTATGCTGCCTAGTAAATAACTTGGAAAATTTCGAAAACTTTTGTTAGCAGTATTTGAGACCAACCTATTGCTAATAATTTGTTCTTTTATTTAATCATCGCATTTAATACAGCGATGGTGATTTCTGGTATTTTTCTTGAAATTTTAAAAACTTTTTCATCGTAATTACATCAATAGTACCGAAATCGGGAGTAAAAATGAGGTTTTATAGTTATGTAGTGTATAAATTTCCTTTTAGAACCCGAAAAAAATAGTAGAAAATAGTTAAAGAATAACATTTAATTTCCAGATTGTCCACATTTGATCATTTTTCATGCATTGCGATTTTCATATATGGTATCCTTACATGCCATTTTTAGCACTCACAGTAATTTCTCTTGCACATATGAGAGCGATTTCGAAAATTTACTGGCTATTCCCATACAAAAGATAGCCAAATAACTCAATATGCTGATTTAAGCATTATTCACATTCGCCAACTTTCCTTTAATACGTCGAAGTAAAAATCGAAACGAGTAATCATTATGGAAAGGGATGAAATGGCCTACACTGACTGTACATAATGCGTAACATCCTTTAAGATGCATGGACCCTCTTTTCTGTGGTAGATGTCTCCGGAACCTAATATGTTGTCGAGTAGAGGAAGACATTCTTTTATAAATGTCTTATTTCCCTTTTAGTGCTACCCAATTCTAAGAAAAGACCGAAAGAGCTCTTATGTGGACAGCCCTTGATGGGAAACAACACAAAAGGGATTTTTTTCAGGGCTTTTGGATGGACAGTGTACTTGTGAGGGAACCACTATTCTATTTCGCTGAATGGGACACATATAAAGCAAAACTCTCATGGTTGAGAAATTCGCAGCTAAGAGATTGTTGCAGGAACTCCAAGAAAGGTATTTTGTATATTAGTGTATGAATATATCTTTCTGAAAATCTGATCCATACATTACAGTTTAATAGATCTTGATTCAAGTCTAACTTTACTTAAAATTGAATGGCTTAGCGAAGAAATATATTTTCTTTATGAAGCTATTAAGGAAAAACGTTCTTATAGTTAGTAGTTTGTGCATTTCATTTTTCAAATATTTTCAGTTAATATGAGAATATTCCTAATCATCGAAGTTTGTAATATTGAATGTTTCCGAAGATTAATTTGTATTGGATGGTATATATGTATGTAGAGATTAAAGTTTACGACTCCCAAAAATGCTTTAGTGGTGGAAAAATACTTACAAATACCTTTTTTTCTTGTAACTGGGAGTTCATTCCTGGGTATATTGCATTTTAGATTGAAAATTTCAGGTTTCTTTTTAGATTTAATTTCCCTTAGAATTAAAAACATTTTCCTTGATCTTTATTGCAGATAAATAAAATGGTATTAGGTGGAAACTGGCAGAAAATGCCAAAACTTTGAAACTATTTCCCATGGAATAAAGCTTGTGTATTCCAAGTAAACTTATTTTTTCATGGTGAATTTAACGGATTTTCTTGTGACAATTTTATTTTAAAAAATAACCTGTATTATAACGTCAATAAGTGTCCTTTTACCATTTGTTTTTCAGAAGTAAGCGGATAGCTCTTCATGGAGGAAAAACGAAAATAATTCGCTCCAAGAAAATTTGGGTTTTGTGAACGAGTGTACAAGAAAAGCAGTTCCTGTTCTTATATACCACAGCAAAAATTCAAGAAATTTATTTAACTTTCCTTAATTAAGTATGGAAGAAATTAAAGAGAACTCAGAGAGAAAATAAATTGTGGTTGTTCATATGCACTGACAGAAAATTAATTGATAAAGATGGTGCGAAAATGCGGATAAAGTACAGCAGAAAGAAAGAAGGCAGTGATACTCTTTATCGCGCTTTCACATTTACAATTTGAATCCGGGACAGGTAATATATAAGATGAAGGAAAATACAATGATCAGAACATTTTTGTAACAATACACAAACTGTCCGTAGAGAAGACTCTGATAAGCTTTCTAGTCTCCAGTGAGAATGAGCTAACCAACTAAAAACTAATAATAAATGACTCAATCATCTCTAGCCAATAGAGAGGAGATATATATATATATTTCAAAGAAGTTGTGGCAAGAAATGTTTTAGGAAGTAAAAAAATCTCTGCTCTATATTACGTGGCAGAGAAATTTTCATCAAATATGGAAGTAGCAGATGAAGGATTTCCTAAAAAATTCAGCAATTTACCTCAATAGAAAACCACTAACTGAACTTAGAAAAAGTAATCAATGCTTTTAAACTAAAGAGGTGAGTTAATTCGATATAAAAGTCGTAAAATATTAAGTGTTTATCTCACTTTCCTCATCCTCTGCCACCTTGTATCTTAAGTCTCCATCAAATTTAAATCCTAACATTTTTGAACTTGTCTATTTCTAATGTATATTATATCTTCGTTTTAATCATTTAGAACGGCTATGGTTAAATGCGCTGAAAATTGAATCAAGACAACGAAAAACAGCCAGTTTCACTTTCCTGAAACCCTATTTCTCGAATAATGGAAAAAGAGAAAGAGATAAGCCTATAGGCATCGTCGTGCTTTCTGTGCGAATAGCCATGGAAGATGAGAATAGGTGCTGGCATGTGAGGTCAGCGAGAAGGTGGCTGAATTTCACCTCGTTACTCTCGTTAATTAGCCTGAAAGCCGGAAGAATATGGACTTCATTCCAGGTAATTTTGTTCCATTGGCTTATTACATTTAAGGAACGAATGTGTTGAATACCTTCTTTGTTATACCTGCTAGTTATTGTGCGTGAAGTTCCTTAGATTAACTTCATTTCTTATCCGAGAGATATTTCTTTCACTTTGATATTTTTCTATGAGAATAAAAGTAACCCCAATGAACAATTAGGACCAATTTTTTAAGTTATAGTAAAATGAGAGCTTTAATTGGTTTTAGAAACTATAATGTCATGAAAATAAAGTAGGTAATTGAAGGCATGAATGAACCTTGTGACTACCTAAATATTTAGATTTGCATTTTGTTAAATATTTTTATTGGTGAATAGACGATTAGAATTAAGATTGAAATAGTCTAAATTTTTGATCAATCTGAAAACTTTCCCAGAATTTGAAGTAAGAAAACCTTTAAAATTGGGACAATTTTGAATTTGTTCATCGGTACTTCCATACGTTGATATTTAGTTGGAAGAAGTTACTGGAATAAGTTTTCAAGACGAAATCATTCTATAGTAAACTCTCCCGTAGATAGAGGGTACAGTTACAAAGCATAGTAACCATAGCACAGGACTCCAAGGTTTTCAGTGTTAAATGTTAAAACGTTCTCTTTTGCTACTTAAATATTCCCTCTTTAGCTTTTGTCCCTGCAGGGGACTATGAGGAAAACGGAACTCATTTTGCGGTTCTGTTGTTACATTAGATTTTCTTTTAGCCCTCCCCGATCTCAAAACATGTCCTAGACTGCCTGAAATCTCAGCCTATCCAGGTCTATCCGATCATTTTGGCAACCTCTTTACATCAATATGGCGAAAGGGGTGAACTATAGGGGCAACAAGGTTAGTTACCTGTAGAAACCTGTAATGGACCACGAAGAAGGTTCACTTTTGGTGGTACGGCATTAAAGAAATGCGTAACTGAAGTTCTTTCACCCATTTCCAACATTTTAATGTCATGACAGGTGCAGTAAAATGCTAATGTTTTGCTTCAGAGACGAATAGGTTTCAGAATATAACAGCAAAACGATTTAGAGACGATCATAATTTAAGATAATAATAATTTAAAGCAATTAGAATATCGATAAAAATGAACACATTTCACATTTTAGGTGGTCACTTCTTAACGGCATAAATTGAGCTGAGATTAAAAATATGGAGACAAAGTTATGGCGCAAATGTGCATGGTGGAATGATGCACTCGATCGCTTGTTATTTTTTCGTTCTCGGCACCAAAAATAAATAGTTGACCAATTATGCGAAATCCATAAACTCATGCTGCACGATGAGGTAAGAATCTCTGAGAGAGACATATAATGGCCATCAAAGTTTATCGGACTAACGAAACTCGGATCCACAAAGGACGACGCCTTTTTGTTTTGGTTTGGAATCGAGTAATCTGGAGTCGGTGTTACTAGGCAATGAAAAGTTTTCCTTCGAGTAGTAAATAGCCCATCAC
Organism: Rhinocypha anisoptera; assembly: GCA_011762765.2. Lineage (NCBI taxonomy): Eukaryota > Metazoa > Arthropoda > Insecta > Odonata > Chlorocyphidae > Rhinocypha > Rhinocypha anisoptera. The sequence goes on along the minus strand of WURS02264691.1, from coordinate 3,553 downwards.
TGCCCCAATGCGTCATAAAAAAATCTTGTAGTAAAATAGGCTGTGAGACGAATTGAGCGCTGAAGGTTATGAAAGCCACCACTTCCTAACAAGAATAAAACACTATATATCTGTATTTTTTAAAAACTAGGCCGTGGAATAAAATGAAATATTTTGCAAACGAAATTAAGCAAATCATAAATATTTTGTCTCCAGCGGGTCTCTTTGCTATTATCTCTTTAATTAAAGCTTGAATTGATTGTTTGATTGGGCATATTGCCAATGATTGTTGTTGTCCTTCCCCGAACTCTATCCGATGACCGAGGAATGATAATGTCTTAAATCGGACGAAACAGTCTGATTCTTCGGTCACATATCACGTTTATTACCCTCGATGCTTGCCCACACAGGTTTAATGGACGGATTTGATGAATGGGATTCAGGCGCGGAGATAAAATCTATGAGCGTGTGGAAACTTTAAAACCATGATTATAAATGGCAAAGTTTTCAGTCATCGCTTGAAATCAAGACCAATTGTTTTTTAAAGGATTGCACGTTCATTATTTGATTTTATTACAATGACTGCCTAGTGGAAGAATTTTTTGCTTCTATTTCAGTAGTATCTTATTACAAACCGATTGTGATAGTAGTTTTCAGGCGGTCGGCGACGTGAATCTACATGAGCGAAATATTCGTGCGGACTTCCAATTTCGACCTTGGTATTCATATACACCCATTAGGCCCTTGATATTTGAAACGAGGAACAAACGTTGTGACCATATAGGGTGCACGCATATTGGTATTAATAGTTAAAACGGAATAATATGCAATGGATTGTACTTATACTGTTTATGATGTATGTAGATGAAAGAGGAATATATTGCATCTTTTTACACTTTCAGAAGAATATGTAACTTTCCTGAAGGTCTTCAGATAGTTTAGAAAGGAATAAGTTGTATTATTCACTTCTTCCCTTCATGCCAATCGATCGAAATATAAATTATTTTTTCATAAATTATGAACACTTCAAGCGTACGCTGCGATCTGCCGGAGTGAACTGATCAGATTCTTCTATAGGAGCCTTAGGGTACGCAAGCTGTTACTCTCTGTCTTAAACAAGAAAATACACGATAAAAGGAAGATTTCATAGGAACTACAGTATTCATACTTTCATGATCGAAAAGCTCTTATCTGCTATATTCCAGTTTGGCATACGATGGACGGTAAATGTTTTTATCTTGATCTTATTGGATGTCTTATTGACATATGATTAAATTATATTGGAATCATTGAAATGTTTGGAAAATTCATAGGATAGCAGCTATTGCTAAGCCTCACTATCAATAAAATATATTTTAATAGCTCCATGACAGTGGGGTACATTTATTTTGCCGTATAGGAATCACACCACTGTGCCTGGCTCCACCTAATTTCATACTTTTCCTGGGAGGAGACTAGTTGACTATGTATAATTGAGTTAGAATCCGAAGACTATATTTTTCCAAGGGCGAGTCTAGTTGACTATGCACCATTGAATTCTAGTAGTACCCTGCAATTTCGAACTATATCCTTAATTAAACTAGTATATCCTTTTTTCTCAAATCCATTTGATTCAGTGGAAAATATTTTAATCGCTTTATATTATTTTTATTTGTTTATATGTGAGTGAGAAAAATTGCTTCTACTCGTTCGATATTATTTGGGTCGACAACATTAAAGCGCACAAGTCTAAGTAGCTCATTCTGATTAGTGCGTTTTAATTCATTAAAAACTGTTAGTATTTTTTTGGGCTCACCATTTTCGCTCTTTCGGACAACATTTCTTCCACATTCACATTAGTTGAGCGATGTCAACTAGTTCTGAGGAACCCATTTGAATTATGCCAATGTACATTCAAAGGTGAGACAGTGAGAGATCATTGGGAGGGTTTAAAATTTTTCTTCATATTAATTACTACAAAATGTTTTAAGGTAAATATTAATCCCTATGTAAATCGGGGAAGTAACCTTACGTGCTGGAAATTTGCAGTGATTACGGTTTAATGAAGCACGTGAAATTAACAGGCCAGAGAAAAACATGTAAACGAAACCGAATTGAAAAACCGTCGCCATCTGGAATCAATTTGAGGAAGGTGTCTATACGGCTCTCCAGTTGGAATACCAGATATAGCTAAATAAAAATTAATTTCGCACCTATTCAAGTCATAGAAGAATCCAAACACAACACCCATGATCCGAACGGGACTCGAACCCGCGACCTTTGCGTTAGCCACCAGGCTAACCCGTTCGACAATTAATTTGAAATCGGGTTTTCCATGAAATATTTACTTGCATCAGGAATCCCATATCTAATTGTTCGAAATCTCGTCAAGTAATAATTGTAGTGGCTCCAACTCGTCTTTACAAGGTCATCTGTTATTATATTTAGTATTTTGCCGGAATATTAAAGATACTTGATTTTTCGCTCGCACTTTATAGTCATTCGACCCATTTATTCAGTCCTCGTCATTCTTCTCACTCCCACATCATAAACGAAGAGGAGGACATTAAAAAAAAAGAGAAATATTACTGAATTGAATTTTTGAATATCGCTCTGTATTACATCAAGAATAATTTTACTTGTTTTTATTCACTATAAATCTATAAAGTCATTTAATTTACTGTACAAGATAGCGTCATTCGCCAAGGCAGGCTTTTTGCTTTGAACCTCAGTTTTCAATAACCTACGCTCCTCAGTATTAGAGTGATTTTTTAGGTAGCTTAATTTATGAAATGACTACTGGCTTCTTAATTGACTCGGTGACCAAACGACTACAAGAGGTGGTGTATAAATGATATAGCATAAAGTGAAATAACATTGCAAGACTAATTTTAACGTTACACTTTTCGAGGCTTATGAACTACGATATTTGAGTTCAATAAAAATGTTGAAGGGAGATTCCACCTTCCAGGGTACCATTAGTTGAACCATCATTACTGTAGTTGATAAGGACATGGCATAATGATTGTCGTTTTCTTACAAACGGGGGAAATTTTAATGCCCAAGGCAATTTCAGGATGATTCTCAAAATCTGTTATATAACCTTACATCATCCATCATATTTTCCGGGGAATCAATCATTTTCTCCTCTATGACTTTTAAGAGTGTAGCCCCTCTGCCTCAATAGCGACCCTTTCAACGTAATGAGAAAAGGCTTATAAATGGGAAGGCAGTGCTCATAAGGCTCTTACTGCAATTAGCCAAAGTTTTTAAATCTTACAACTAATGGGAAAAGATCTCTTGATTCCCACTCAAGTCCAATTTTCTCCAAGAAAATGGGTCGCCATGGAGGGAGCATACACTTAAGGATGTATTGACCATAAGTTGAAATAGTGACAAATCGATGAAACTATGGTTTGATCTTCTACTTATTATAAGTAAGTAACCTGCCAGATTTCAAAACGATTCAGAAGATATTTCGAAAGATATCGAAGTTTGAAATTGCACTCTTATGGAACATGGCTGATTTGATGCGATTCTACAACTTTAAGGGAAAATTAAACATATAACTAAAAATGAGAAACCATTGAAACAT